>JAWZYT010002049.1:32500-37500 GCA_034508575.1 Petrolisthes manimaculis | reverse complement strand
CCCCACCCCACCCTCCCCAACCCCCCTCCCAATTCGCATTTCCTTCCCCTCCCTTCCCCTCCCTCACTTTACCTTCCTTCCTTCCTGTCCTTCCTTCCTTCCTTCCTGCCTTCCCTGTCCCGTTCCTTCTCCCTTCCTTCTTTCATTCCTTTCTTCCATCCTTCCTTCTTTCATTCATTCATTCATTCATTCATTCCTTTCTTCCTTCCTTCCTGTCCCGTTCCTTCTCCCTTCCTTTATCTTCCTGTTCCCTTCCCTCTCCCCTCTGCTGTATTCCTTCCTTCCTTCCTTCCTTCCTTCCTTTTATTCTCCTCCCTGTCTCCTCCCCTCTCCAACATTCTCTTCTTCTTTCCTCTCCACTTCCGTCTCCCTCTCGTCTCTTTTCCTTTCCACTGCATTCTCTAGTTCCCTTCCTTTTCTCTTTCCTCCATTCGTTTCTTTTTCCTCTCCATCCCCCTTCTATTCTATTGTCTTAAACAGAAAGGGGAGGGGGGAGGGAAGGGAAGATGTGGGTAGGGAGGGAAAGGAAAAGGAGTGGAGGGTAAGTACAAATCTCTCTCCTCTCCAAATTGTCCCCACCTCTCCTTTCCTTTCCCTTCCTCTACCTACCAACCACCTGCTTTCTCCCCTCCTCCCCTTCCCCCCTTCCCCCTCTCCTCCCCCCACTACTTGGACAGCTTTAAGGGCCCTGTCACCCCAGTTAGGAGAGAGGGGGAGGGGGGGGGGGCAGAGATTTCGAAGGGGCCACAAGAAATTTTTTCATGTTATCACTCTGTTTTCAAGATTTATTGTTATTATTATTATTATTATTATTATTATTATTATTATTATTATTATTATTATTATTATTATTATTATTATTATTATTATTATTATTATTATTATTATTATTATTATTATTATTATTATTATTATTTATATTATTATTTTTATTATTATTTTTATTATTATTATATGATTAATGTGGACCTAATATTGATATAAATAAGTATAGAGATATATTTATTATAGATATACAGTCTATATAAAAAGAATTAAGAATTATAGAAAGAGATGTATGACTAATAGATAAATAGATGAATAAATAAATAGATAAATAGATAGATAGATACATAGATGGATAGATAGATGGATAGATAGATACATAGATAAATAAATAGATAGATAGATACAAAAAATGATAAATAGATAAATAGATAAACATATACTATTTTATGTGATACTAATATTATTATATCATTATGCTTTTTTAATTTACAGGGACTATTTGCCACTTTGTCTTATGTTTATGTCTGTGTATACGTATATTTATATTTTATCACTGCTATGTTTTTCACTTTATGGGAATCTGACATTTATATTTTTCACAGATTTCAAATGTTTATGTATATTTTGACTTTTATCATATATATATATAATTATTTTAGTGTTTTTTTGTTTACCTTATATAACTTTGTTTTTATATATTTATTTTCAGTGTAATTTTTAAGTCAAAGGTTTATTACACTCTGGGATCGAACCTGTGTCCATTATATTGGAGTGTCTTGATTCCTCCAAAGTATGCCAGGAAACAGAACCAGAAGAGCGAAAATAATGGTGTTCTGTTGCTTGGTATATCTTTGGAGGAATCATAGAGCCTCCAGAATTTTCCCCACAGAGATGAGGATAGTGAATAAAATAATGTATTGTGTTTATGGTGTGTTGTTTACAGGGAACCTAACAAGTCACTCCTGTCCTGATAGTGAATAAAATAATGTATTATGTTTATACCTGGAGTCACAAGATGATGATGAGGATAGTGAATAAAATAATGTATTGTGTTTATGGTGTGTTGTTTACAGGGAACCAACAAGTCACTCCTCTTGTCTGTGCCTCAATGTCAACAATCGTCTGATACACTTGGGGTGGTGAGTTGGATTTGCTGACTGTCCATTTATTTTTTCCCCCAGTTTTCGATCTGTTAGTGTTTTTTTTTTTTTTTTTTCAGTGTTTTTTTTGGATCTATTTATATATTGCAATTAACAAAAATGTATTTACTGTCCTTTTTTGTCGATCTATTATTGTATTTTTTTTTCAGTTTTATTGATCTGTTTTAAGTTTTTCAGTATTTTTAACTGTTATTGTAATTTTTTTTCAGTTTTATTGATCTGTTTTTTTTTTAAGTTTGTTGATTTTTTTTTTTTTTTTTTTTTACGTTCGTGGTACACTGAACGATTAAAAAAAATATTATTTATACCTTGAGAAATATTAGTCAAGTGGTCTAATAGTTTTTGTTAATTAATCTTCTTTATTATAACTGAAAAGATAATATAAATGTTATTATTTGTTTATTTTGTTACGTTCGTGATACACTGAACGATATCCTTGAAGAAAAAAAAAATCATACTATTATTCTTATTAATATATGTTTCCCTATTCCTTTTTAACCAAACTATATTAATGTTATCTTTTAATTTTTTTTTTTTTTTACGTTCTTGATACACTGAACGATATTTTTTTTGGAATATTACCTATTTTTTAGTATTCGGTAAATTAAATTATACTTCTATAATCCTTAATCATTGTTTGTACAGTATGTATGTATGTATGTGCTGTATAAATATGTGTGTGTGTATGTTTGTATGTATAGAGCCTTTGTTTGTACTTGTTTACGTATGTACTGTATAAATATGTGTGTGTGTATGTATGTATATATATGTGTGTATGTATGTATGTATATACCTTGTATATACCTGTAAGTATGTATATTATATATGTGTGTTTGTTTGTGTGTATGTGTGTGAACATTATTTGTACCAGTGTATGTATATATGTATTTAGATGTGTGTATATATGTATAGGGCCCTTGTTTGTCCTGTAAATATGTATATACGTCTGTGTATGTATAAATAGAGCCAGTGTATGTGTATATGTATGTATGTATGTATGTAATTCACAGTAGGATATACAGGGACACAAGGAGGCTAAAAGTAAAAGTAAAGAGAAAAAACACAGACAATATTGAATCTAAAGAAAAAAAATTATGATCCCAAGACAGTGATGAGCAGAAGTAAGTTAAACGTGATGTGCCGAACCCGTAGAGTTATACACCTTTATTATCATTATTTTATTTACACCCTTTTTTATTTATATGTTAAGGGTAAGTTTTGATTATTTCAGGTTCTGGCAGTGGAAGGCAAGTACTGGGAACCCCAAAAAATATATGAGTTTTTTTTTTTTTTTTTTTTTTTTTTTTTTTTTTTTTCTCATATATATTCTGATATTGTTTTTTTTTTTTTTTTTGAGGACCCTGTGATCGTGTATGATACTAGTCGGTGGCTTCTGATTCCTCCTGACTATGCCACGAAACAAGTTCCTTTAATTTAATGTAGGTGTGTGTGTGTGTGTGTGTGTGTGTGTGTGTGTGTGTGTGTGTTTCGTGGCAATGTTGGAAGGACTCGCTAACCTCCAATTTTCTTATTACTACATACTGTAATTTTAAGCTATTTTTATGTGACTCTTTTCAATAATATTCTTGGTAATACTAACAGTGCTTTTGTTTTTGTTTTTTCAATTGTGTATTATTGTTTATCGAAATATGAAAGCTACTATTTTACTGTTTTCTTATTGTTGTTGTTGTTGTTGTTGTTTTTATTTTAATTACGTTCGTGGTACGCTGAACGAAAAGTAGAAAAAAAAAATGATAACAAGACATATGCATATTTTCGTCATATTTTAATTAAGAGTATTGTATTATATTAATTAATTTTATTTTTATTTCGTTCTTGTTACACTGAACGAAATGTAGTGATAATTTTGGTATTAATGTGTAAGTTTTGATATTACTAATACCATTTTAATATTATTTCCATATTTTTGTCATATTTTAAGAGTATTATTTTAATCTATTTGTTATTTTTATTTCGTTCTTGTTAAACTGAACGAAATGTAGTGATAAATATTGGTATTAATGTGTAAGTTTTGATATTTCTAATACAATTTTAATATTATTTGTTGTTGTTGTTGTTGTTTTATAATTACGTTCGTGATACACTGAACGAAAAGTAGATTTTAATAATAATAATTTTAATATTAAGGGGATTTATTTATTCATTGTTTGTTTATTATTGTATTTGTACCTAACTTGGACATCACATTTGTTCGAAACTGTACATACATAAAAACTTAGAATTCACTCTTGAGATAAACTATATAATAATAATAAAGTCATGTAAATACACTTATTCTCTTGTCTGTACATATCTTGGAGTACATACATACACTTTTTATTTTGTCTGTACATATCTTGGAGTACATACAATTTTTATCTTGACTGTACATATCTTGGAGTACATACACTTTTTATCTTGTCTGTACATATCTTGGAGTACATACAATTTTTATCTTGTCTGTACATATCTTGGAGTACATACAATTTTTATCTTGACTGTACATATCTTGGAGTACATACACTTTTTATTTTGTCTGTACATATCTTCACTTTTTATCTTGTCTGTACATATCTTGGAGTACATACAATTTTTATCTTGTCTGTACATATCTTCGAGTACAAGTCATAATCTTTTGATCATGTCTGTACATATCTTTCCAATCCATGTTGTTTTTCTCCTCGTTCTTTTGAGAATTTCTTGGTAATAGTAAGAAATCTCTATTGTAAACTTATATACCCTGTCTCTAACGATGTCGGGGCATGGAGTGTGTGTGTGTGTGTGTGTGTGTGTGTGTGTGTGAGAGAGAGAGAGATGGTAAGATCACTCATATCTTCCCCTCTCTCTTTTTTCCCCTCTTTCCTTTTTCCTCTCTTCTCCATCTCCCATGCACTCTCTCTTTTCGTGTCCCCTTTTTCCCTCTTCCCTTCTCTCCTCTAGCTCCTTTCCCCTCCTCCCTTATCTTTTATCCTTTTCCCTATTTCCTTATTTTTCCCCTCCTCTCCCCTCACTCCCCCTGCTCCCTCGGCGTCGTGGGGGACTTGAGGGGAAAGAGAAAAGGATCACTGAGGT
>JAWZYT010002049.1:7500-30000 GCA_034508575.1 Petrolisthes manimaculis | reverse complement strand
CTTCTCGCGCAACAAACCACGCAGCCGTTCCCTCATCCGCCGCTCCTCCAAGAAAGCCAAACAGCAAGTGAGGGACGCACAACCTGATGAATGCTCCCTGTCCTAACCCATCCACCACCAACCACCAACCACCACCAGCAACAGCAACAGCAACAACAGGCAAAGGAACCATACCACCATTACTACTACTACTACTACTACTACTAGACAAAGGAACCATACTAACCATACGACCATTACTACTACTACTACTATTGCTACCACTCCACCAACACCACCACCACCCCCAGGCAAAGGAACCATACTAACCACACCACCATTACTACTACTACTATAATATACTACTACTATTGCTACCACTCCACCCACCACCACCACCCCCAGGCAAACGAACCACACCACCATTACTACTACTAGGCAAACGAACTACACTAACCACACCAATACTACTACCATTACTACTACTACCACCATCACCACACTCCCTCCCGCCAGCTAACCAAAGAGAAAGGGAAAGAGAAAGAGAAACCATGAAGTGTGGAGGTGCCGTTGAAAAAGTGCAAACAAATTAAACAATAACATTCCCATTTCCAGTCCAGTGATGCCACTCCTTGGGATTTATCCCAAGATCTTGGAACTTTGGACTTCGCCTTGGAATTATTTTGTAAATCTTGGGATTTCTAGACATTCATGGAACAGATTTATATATAAAAAATAGTCTTGCTTGAACTTTAACAGGATCGAGTTGATCCCTACAATAAGTGATTAGCGTCATACTATTCCCAGTATTAAAGTTAAAATGAGCTATTCTGAAGAGCCAGGAGGGTGTAGTAGTAATACTCCTCCACTCCTCTCCCTATATTGGTTCTATAAGTCTTCAAATTTCAGGTGAGGATTATCATTTTCAAGTTAATCTTGGGATATTTTGTCCAATCTTGGGATTTTTTGGGCGCTAGTCTTGGGATATTGAACATTTCAGAGTGGCATCACTGAATACTGATTTCCACGTGACCTCAACTGGAAGGAAGGACGAGACGAGTCACCAGAGATTGTTAATTAAAAAGAAGGAATTAAGGAAGGAAAGGCAACGAATTGGGGTGTATAACGAAGAGAAAGAAAGGAAGGAAGAGAAGAAAACAAGGACATAATGGATGGACAGGTGAAGATAAATACTGAGTTTTTAATAGACGAAGGAAAGGAAGGAAAATATAGACGAAGGATATGAAGGATAAAAACTAGACAAAGGATAGAAAGGCTAGAAAATATATGAAGGATATAAAGGATAAATGATGGTAAATTTACAGACACACTGGGTTCACTATATTGTATATATTAGTATCATTATTCACTATTTTGGACCATTCTAACACACTTATCATCTATGGTGTTTCTCTCGGAGTTCCCCCGTTTTCGAGATATGCTCCGTTTTACAAACATAATTAGAAAACTAGTCTGACCTGACCTGACCTAATCTAACCGAACCTAATTTAGACCACAGTAGACTACCGGGTCCTAACCTGGGCAAACTACCAGGTATAACCAGTGTAAACTATCATAAACTGACTAGGACAAATTCCTAGGACCTTGCCAAATGTGGTAACACTGCGCTATCCTATATAGCCATAAACCCAGTTATTCTGTAATAATACCTAAATGATAAATGAAGGATAGGAAGGTTAAAAATTAGGGTATTTATTGAAAGAATTACTGTTTTGTAGCCGGTAGTCTGCTGTGGTCTAGGTCAGGTTAGGTAAGGGCAGGCTATTTTCAAAATGCCCCATTTGGATATAACCTATCTTGGAAATGGGGCATTTGTAGAGGAAATGCCATAGAAGAAAATAGTTTTAGAATGGTCTAAATTAGTGGATAATGAAGGTAGAAAAACCGTACATAATAACGGTAATTCTTTCAATATTTACCCCCATTTTATGCACCACAAATGTTCTTGAATATGACCATGAGTTTGTTTAGGTTAGCTGGGGGCGGGGGGGGGGGAGGGGAGGGAATGAAATAAATATAATAAATAGATATAATACAAAATTGAAAGGTAAGGAGTTGGATACAATAAGGGTAATAGAGTTTCGATAATAAAAGTTATCATTATTACGGGGTGAAGTCCCGGATGTGACGGAAAGGAAACGGAAGTGTTGAACCGTTGAGAGATCCGTGAGAGCTGCCACCACACACAGTCACAATATTATTTTAACGCCATTTTCTCGTCGACCATCCGTAAAAAAAACTCGTATTTTAAATTTGTATCTTTCATATTTTTCATCTTATTATTTCATACTGTACCTTATCATTGTTTTCATACCTATCATATTTTTCATAATAATTATTCCATACTGTACCTATCATAGTTTTCATTGAATTATTTCATGCCTATCATTTTTCATTAAATTAAGTCATATCTTTCATATTTCTTATCATATTATTTCATGTTATTACGTTCCGCTTGTATTTTATTGTATATCATTCGTGCAATATAATTTCATACTTTTATCTCGTCGATCATGCATAAAATACCCATGAGTGATTTTTTTGACAAACATTATATATTATTTCCAGCACAGGTTCAACTGGGCCACCTTTCCCTTGCTATGGGTTGTTCATTAAGGGACCCTGTGTGTGATGTAGTCAGATAATTGGAGATAAATGTGTCATTCAAATATTGCCACGAAACACCACCACCTATATGGAAGGAGCTTGTTTCATGGCATGGTTAGGAGGAATTAGAAGCCTCCAATTTTTATACACTATCACAGGGTCCTTAAAAAAAGTCAGTCAGTATTCATCCGACAATTGTGAGTATAAAAGATTCAGCTGTTATTCCACCAACATTACCGAATGTGTGTGTGTACTGTATATGTGACCCTACATACTTTCAAACATTTCATCAAAAAATTCTAATTAGTTATGGTGATGTGAGTGCTGTTGCCTTTGTTGTTTTGAATTACAGAGGAGTTTTATTCAATCAAGGGTTGAAGCATCGATGCCCGCTATTCAAAGAGACGGTACAGATATAATGAATCAAAGGTAGAAACAGTTACCAGTCAAATTGATTTTGACCAGAATGGATAGACACATTCTGATTTAAGTGCAATTCAGTATACTGTAGGGTTAAATTAAATTTTAGAGAGTTGGTGGTCACCTCACATGGAAGTGAGGAAGAATGTCGGATGAATATTCATTGCCAAAAATATATACTGTCCATGAAATGCATACATCCATATTCCAAAGTTTGTCTATAAATATCTGTATATATTCAATTCTTTATTTTACTTAAAAGAATATTTTTGTTGCTGAAGAAAAAGGTTCATTTTATCTTAATCCATGAACAATTCCATTCAAGATATCCAAAGTTTATTGATTAATTAATCTAAAAATATGTAAATCATGCCATCATTACATCACTGAGAAGATTCTCATTATATATATTTGTGGCTGAGAGTATCCGAGAACAGACTGGCCAAGGAGGTGAGAAGGTAAGCTATGGTTGGCAGCAGACATTCGTTTCAACCGTACATACACATTGGGAACCTTTTTAATTAAATGTTGTACAATGGGTTTTTTCCTTTACAGTAATATAAAAAATAATGATGCAGGTCCAGGTTAGGTATATAAGTATAAAGACTGTTTAAGCTTGATAGAATGATGCTTTGTTTTTTGTACCATGAGAGATCCTTATACCAGGCAGAAAAATAAAAAAAATTATCGATTGTATGTACAATACTGGATATGTGTTGTGTTGACGAGTTTGACAGGCTTGACATTTATGTAACCAGTTCCTTATATAGTGTTAATGGGGACTGGTAGATTTGGAATATTATAACATGAGCAGGTCTTCATCTTTTTCTGTGCGAGTTGGATTAAAACAAATTTCTGCTGCTGTCTGTTCTTCCTGTTCGCTGTTGCAAAGAGTGTGACTTGTCATATTTTTGTACTATAGCCATATTATGTTAACAGCCATCAAAATGAATATTGGTGCAGTTGGCATGAAAGCACAAGGCAATATACCTGGGGATGATCTGCTGTACTGTGATGTTACCGTACTGTATATGGGTTACCTCCTCCTCATCCTCCTCCTCCTCCTCCTTTACTAAGCCAAAGCACTTACTTAGCATTTGCGTTCGATACTGTATTTCCCGATCACTCGCATATCCTGGTGGGTACGTCTCTCGTCCAGGCTGCTGTGTCGTTAGAATGCTTTATAGGGTCATTTAGCCACCTGGCCGGACATTGTTTAAGACTCTGCTTTTAACTATATAAACACTGTTGGTACATTGGATGGAGGATGTGAGTGAGAGGCCCAACATTGACAACCACACACACTGCTGCTGGAGGTTCATGCTTAGATCACAGTCAGCATCCCTACATAGTACCGTACTTTGTTTGTGCATCATCTGTCATGGCTTCTAGGGTCTGGGTATTTATATTACAAGACACCCAGGCCAGCAAGGGGATAAAGTGATGACAGGTTGATTGTTGGGCATAAAGATAGGTTAGGTTAGGTTAGGTCAAGGCAGGTGAGGGTAGAAGGCAGGATGTATAAAAAGATGTCCTACTACTCCCTCTGTCACCCTCAACTTCATCCCCTCAACATGTTATTAAATAGATCTTGGCGTGGGGGACAGCCATGGGGTGATGTGTTGGTGTTGAGTTCACCCGCTGGTAGCTATACTGTACTATAGGCAGGAAAAGCAAAGTTGTACAGTATATTAATTGTGTTGGTATTGTGTGGAATAATTTGTAAAGTCTATAGAATGAGTTAGTTGTTTTCTGAATTCTGATTGTATGAATTCTGATTGTCTTGTAGCACAGGAAGCATCATTCAGAAGTGCTATTTGTAAACTACGCTGGTTCGAGTATACATAGGAAAAATGTAGGTTATTTCTTGAGTTTTCTGGTACCGTATACGAAGAGCAGGAAAAGAGTTAGGTATTTCTTGAGTCTTCTGGAATAGGAATTGGAATGTAGGGTTTTGTGTAGACCAGGAATCTTATTTAGAAATGTTAATTGTAGCTAGCGTTGTCTGAAATATATGAGTGGGAGCAGTTTATTGTGTATGTGAGAGTTTGTTATGTAAAGATTTCCCACCAGAGAATAAAAAGAGGAAGAGGTGAGGCAGCCTATAAAGTATCATAGTATATTGTAAAGAGTAGTTTTGTATTTTTGGGTGGCCAGACCTCACGATCCAACTGACATGAATAACTTTAAGCATGAGTGTGCAAGCTGTTATGTATTTTGGTCTTGGGGTGTGAGTGCGTGCTTGTGTATGCATGCCCGGTGCGTGCGTATGTTTCTCTCTCTGTGTACTATTGCTTAGTAAGAATACATACTGTTTTAGCTTCTTGAAGTGGCTATTGTGGGGCAGTTTTTAAGGTCCAGAGCAGGGCAGTAACAGTGTAACGGGTGAAGCAGGCACTGACACACATGGCTGGGGGTAAGATTTGATATTGTGGACGAAAGTCACGAAATGGGGTCTGCCCATTCCTCTGAACTGTGTCCCAAAACAAACCATATATATTAAGATTGATTGTTTCTTGGCACAGTTGGGAGGGACCAGCAGCCTCCAGTGAAATAGAGACTGCCCATTCCTTCAAACCGTGTCGCGAAACAGACCCCCATATATCAAGATCGTTTGTTTCTTGGCACAGTTAGGAGGAACCAACAGCCTCCAGTGTGTGTTCCAACATCATCTCACCCTCCTCAACCAGTAGCAAAGCAAGTAGTGCCACGTGCCACACGACACCTCAGTAGTAACAACACTGGCACTGACCATATGCTACGTCAGGAGGCTCAACTAAGTTATAGTTTGTGTTGTGGCTTTTTAAGTACAGAGAATGGTAATGTGGATGTGCAATAATATAATTTGCTGCTTTTGTCATGTGTTTGTAACAAGTGGCAGCCATCTTTGCAAGCCTTGTCCTTAGTTTGGTAGCAATAAACTTGCACATTAAAGGGCAAGAAAGTGATTTACACTCAGAAAGCGCTGTCAGAACACATAGTAAAATTATTATGCATTTGCAGTGTTGTCCAGTGGTCAACATTCAGCAACTAAATCAAACAACAATCAATGTGCTATGGTTAAGGAATGTTTTCTGGACAATGTATGGATGTACTGTATAGTGATGATGTTACCAGGTCAGGCCACACTACAGGTACTGTAGTCTGTGTAGTCTCAGTTAAAAATAACCATATTTCTTCTTAAGTTGATTTATCTAGTATCTCTCCACCAAAGAAGCATCAACTGCCTTTTGAATACTGTATATCCATGCAGTCACCCCCAGCAGGTTTGGGGAGGATGAAGTGGTATTAGCTTGCCATAATCCTTATTCGTTTCTCGGGTCTTCTTATATAATAACTGTATGATATTATTTTATTTTGGCTGTGCATTTCAGCATAGAGATTTTGAAAATGTGTGGGCATTTCTATTTTTTTTTTTTTTTCAGTTTCCACAGGCAATTGCAGGGTGTTAACTTCATTAGATATTTTAATTCTCATTGTCTTTAAGCGATGCTGTATTACATTACTGTAATGAGATGTACATAGTGGGTTTAAGGACAGAGATTGTGCATTAACTTTATTGAGTATATTAAACCATCTTCACATATGTCTTATTGGTGAATACAAGGTTAATAATTCCTTCCTCAAGACTGTGACCTAAAACAGCACATGTTAATGAAGACTGTTTAGTGTTACAGTATACAGTATAGTTCGGAGGAATCACACGTCTCAAATTTGATAACACTGTCCTCACTCTCATTTTGTCAGTGTGTTTGACTTCCTCTGGTAACGTCATCCTGAGACCAGAAATATTTAGGACTGCAGGCAACTACATTCATGGTGTTGTCGACCACATGGTATTGGTACGATGACTCCCATAGTACCGGTACCATGGGATTTTCAGTGCCACGGATATTCTTGCCAACGGCCCTCGGTTCCATAACAGTCTAACCTTGCAGGGATATGATGCCTCAGTCACTTCCATTGGTGCATTTTCATTTTGGCAGCAGATGATGGAATAGTTTTGAGGATAATTATTATACAGTAGTTTGACATAGCAGAATTCCTCATGTTTCACTACAACGTCATTGTTTCCTATTATGTATCCATGTTATTATTACTGTATATAGGAATACAATAGTTTCAGTTGGTATATGTTAAGGTTTTTGTGGACTGAGTCTTTACTGAATTAAAACCAAATGACTGAAACAGACTTCTACATAATCATAGCTTGAACACAAAATAGGAAACATTAATAGGATATAATACACTCGACTGAACTGTAAGCGTGGCACAGAACGATATAGCCTGTATAAAGTGATTCCTTGAAATTTCCGAAATATTTTTTTATGAGAGACCTTACCTAACTTCATGACATGTCTTTTTCAGAATACAGTATTCATGAAATTAAATACCCTTAACTTATGGAGGTTTTTTGAAGTTGTGGTCTTATATAACATGAAGGCACACTTTCTTAATAATAGATGCCCTCTAAAAATGTCACAATCCTTGTTTGTGATTTAACTTACTTCATGACTGATGTAAGATCTATCATACAACATTAACAGTTGCCCTTTAATGACTGCAGTTATTTACTGGCGATGTTTTCCAAATGTGTCAGAAAATTCCTTCTGATGTTACATATATAATATAATGACTAATAAAAGATACAGGTAAGTCTCCTGTTTCATTGTCCATTCTTTATTTTCAGCCTGTACTCAGCTTCAGTAGGGGGTCAGTCAAGTTTATAAATCCATTTTGGACCAGTGCATGGACTCAATATTTACATTTTACTATAGGATACAGAGGAAAGCATCATTATTATTATTATTATTATTATTATTATTATTGGTGTCATTTTAGGGAAGTACAGTAATTAGTGTTTATATACATTATAGAAGATGGTAAATGTATGACTATTATGTTCAAGAGTAAACAGGGAATTTGTGAGGGAACTGGGGAAATTGATGGTAAATGTCCTACTACAGTATCTTCAAGAATAGACTGGCAGGGAATTTGTGAGGTAAAAAGGGAAATACTGTACTGATGTTGAAGTTGGGAAAATGTTATCATGCAGACCAGGGCAAGCATTGTACACCCAAGGTAAATATAGCTTCACAAGGCAATATATTTTTCAGTAAAATAAACAGAATAGAAATTTTGTTGTTGTTGGCCATATGTAGGATACGGGATAATGGGCAAATCATATTCGATAAAGTCAAAGTTTTATTATATTAGTGTTTTACACCTGAGAGAGTTGGTGGACCTCCAAACTGATTATGGATCTGTATTGGTTATATATTTTATGTGAATTGTAATCGTACAGTTAAGGGACCCTGTGTTGTAGTCAGAAAATTAGAGATAAATGAGTCCTTCAAATATTGCCACGAAACATCACCTACAGTATATCGAAGGAGATTGTTACGTGGCATGGTCAGGAGAAATCAAAAGCCTCCAATTTACAAACACAATACAGGGTCCTTAATTAACGAGTAAAAGAAAATAGCAGTAATAATTGTTGAAGGTCTGTAATTGATCACATCTTTTTGCAGGATAATCTGGAGAAGACTACACCAATAACACACCGGCAAGAATAAGGAAAGTAGAGAGTGACATTCATCCTGCACCAACTGACTCAACTCTATCTGTAAAACTCATCATCAGGCAGCAAAGTGAGTTAATATTTCTTTTGGTTATACAGTAGTGTCAGTCTTATAGGGATTTAAATTAGCATATTGATTATTATTGGAATATACTGAGTAGGAAAGTTTTATCTGTACAATTAAGATGCTGGCAGAGGGATGAATGAAATAGTTCTTTTGGTTTTATCTGTACAAGTAAGATGTTGACAAAGGGATTAAGAACATCATGATCTTTTGGCTTTATTTGATTGGATGTTTTCTCAGTCCAACAAGTACTATACTGTACAGTCACAATCAAGTTAACTGGATACATTGTGCTCTGATGTGCTTTTATGATAACGTAAGACTTCATAGATATAATAATTATGTTTAGGTAAATTCTAGACTCTTTAATTATGTAACAGGAAAACCTTCACTCATTCAAGAGTTAAGGTGATACTACAGTGTTGGTAAATTTGGAGCAACTGATTCCTCCAAAATGTTTAAAACAACATTTTTTATTAATCAGGTCCTGATTCCTGGCATAATTTGGAGGAATCACAGTTTTATACATATATTTCAGAGTTCCTGCCACGTTTTGTGTACTGTACACTACGAGTCCAACCCACCTCAGCTGATGCTACTCAACCTTACATTGTTCACTGTCTTCGGAACACTCATCACTGCAGGATTCAACATAGAACACAAGTTTGGAGGAACCAGTTTCCTTCAAATCACCATCATCATATAACAGTAAGAATATAGAACACCAGTGATCTTTGTTTTTACTCATCATGTGACAAGAAAGATTATCTTCACCAGGTCAACAGTAGGTAGGAATGTACAATGAGCACCAATAATCATGTTGTCTAATTAGATTAAATGGAACTTATGAAACATTGTGAAAGCCTTGAGACAACAGTTGCAGACATAGATAGGGTTATTTCCACCAACTCAAATATTTCTAAACTAATGTTAGATTTTTAAGGTCCGTATTTTTGTGATGGCAATGTGTAGAAGTCTACACACATACCACCATAATAATGCTGCTTCAAAATTTGTAAGATAATAAACAAATAGAATGAGTAGTTGGAAAGGAATGTTGTCTGCAACTGTACAGCCATGGCTGATAGTGCTGGACCAGTGTCGAAAGAGTGTTGGAGAGCAACTGAACAGTTTCTAAACTAATGTGAGAATGGTTGAATGGCTTACAAAATTCACTTGTTTGAACTGTTCAGTTACTCTTTCGACACTGGTCCTGCACTATCAGCCATGGCTGTACAGTTGCAGACAAACATTCTTTTCCAACTACTCATTCCTATATTTGTTTATTATCTTACAAATTTTGAAGCAGCATTATTGTGGTGGTATGTGTGTAGAATTCTACACATTGCCATCACAAAAATACGGACCTTAAAAATCTAACATTAGTTTAGAAACATTTGAGTTGGTGGAAATAACCCTATCTATGTCTGCAACTGTTGTCTCAAGGCTTCTACAATGTTTCATGAGTTCCATTTAATCTTCAGACAACAAGACTGTAAGTGCTCATTGGTGGCTGAAAATGGGGCCACCTGTAACTATTCTATCTACTGTTGAATTTATTTTCACAAAAGGCACTGCATGTTTATGTAAAATCTTTTCATGTAAGGAAGCTAATACAAGTCAATATAATATTGTTACATCTTTATTGTAATAAGTTTCAACAATCTAGTACAGTATTCTTAAGAGTTCATCCACAGAGGGAGGTTTCTTTCTCTTCTATTTTGATGCTTTGTTTCATGCAGTTTTTATTAGTTTGGTGGAGAGCTTAATGTGATGCAATCATCATTTTAAGCCCCTCCACCAAACACACAGAATCTGCATGAAGCTGTAACCTAGACCCTCACCCTATAATAATGAGTTACTACTTATCCTTTGGCAGTTGTTGATAATGGTGCATAGAGGTGCCAGCAAGACGGATGGGATGTTAGAGATGGTCCTGGTGCAGTGGACTAACTGGCCCACTTGAGACTACAGCAATACAATCTCACCTGTTGAAAGAAACGAGTTAAGATCATCTGTTGTGGATCAATTGGAAGGCTACCTATTCCTCCAAACTATGCATGTGACAGCAAATTTACCAGGGAATCGAGTAGCACACATAGAGTATTACTTAAGAATTGGGCACAAGTTGGTTTAGCAATGAAGAAGAAACCGCCACCCATCACAGGTACAGTATACCTAACGAGGCTGATACCAGGAAGTGTTTATTTTCCTAATCAAGCCAACCAATAGGCAGCATGTTTGGGGAAAGATAATGTAAACAGATATCAATAAAGTCTTATTTTACTATTTTTGTCTACACTTTCATTCCCCAGTCTTCAGGCACTAACACTGTATATTAAATGGTTAATTTTAACTTGACTTTCCTTTAACCCAATATATCAATATGAGGATAGAAATCTATGCACAATAAGTTATGAAGCTATTGTTAATCACTTCTGTCAAAAAAAAAATCATACTTGTGGAATATAAACATACAATTTTTTTGGCCTAATGAAAATTAAACTTAAACCAAGCTTATCTCAAACAACCACTGGCATCCAATTTGTCCACATTAAACTAATTATTAAGCCTTAAAAAATAATGACATCTCTTCCAATGCTGTTTGTATGAAGCAAATCTTTCTTTCAAGTACAAAACTCCACTTAAGCCAAAAGCACTGATTAAAGGCAAAGTTAAAATGTCCCTAGAACTTCCAATGCTAAATCCAGACTGTAGTGACTTCCTGATACAGCTTTAAAGTGACAGACCACAACAAACTTTCAACTGGAGGCATTATTATAACGAGGCTCAAAAACATTTACTTTGAAAGGATTGACTAGAACTGAAGGGTTGGCAACATCCTATAATACTGCCCATGTTACATCACAGAATCTCACCCCCTCTTCCCTGGAGGATAAACTAGAATAAAATTAAGAGATTGGTAGTCCAAACATTGAAAGAATCTAACAAACCCACCTACAGTTCCTGATACAACTGTAAAATGGTACTCACTTTTCACGTCAGTCCAAGGGATCCCAGATGCAGCCACAGACAGTCAACACCAAGGTAGTGTCAAAAGTAGGTGGAGTTTTCAATGATCCACGTTGACACTGAAGAACGAGTTAGAAATTCAGGGGAACCCAGGTGATACCACAGCACAGAGGATAATCCAAATGTACAGTATCTGAAAAAAATAAAAAATACTTAACAAATGTATATACTGTAATTAGAATTCAGGTGAAGCTCGTCTTTATATCCTTGAAAAAAAGTTTCTAATGTTAATAAAAAACAATATTAAAGTATTTCATGATCCTGTGTATTATAGAATTTACGAACGTTATTCTCCACAGGGCAATTATCCGTACATGTACAGCCATGGCTGATAGTGCTTCACCAGGGTCCAAGTTAGTGTTGGTGAGCAACTGAACAGAGTTCCAACAAGTGAATTTTCCAAACTATTCTCAACGTTGAGAGGTTTGGAAGACTCACTTTTTTTTAACTCTGTTCAGTTACTTTCCAACACTCCTTGGACCCTGGTCAAGCACTATCAGCCATGGCTGTAACCTATCATTATTAAACAAAATAAGTCAGCCTCTTGAAACATGTAAACATTACTGATAAGTGATCACCACAGAAGGCCTAAAAGACACCATATACGCTACAACGAGAAAAGCAATGATCGAGAGAGCAACTACTACTTAGGCTACATGTAAAACAATAATTATGTCTATTGACTCATGGTGTTGGTCATTAAGGCAGTCGGTCTTATTACATACACGTCTTACCCCACGTCTTATTACATACACATCTTACCCCAGCTTACAAGGTTGCAGTTTTCTCTTCCATCCGGGGTACTTACTTACTGGTTGGTGAACAGGAACATACAAGGCTGGGTAACTTCAACAACTCCACTGGCTCGGGGGTGACCTCTTCTCCTTACCACTGCCGGCTGTGTACTGACCAGCCTTACAACAGCCTCAGCCAGGAAACCGGTCCCTCTCTCATCGTTACCTCTAAGCGAAGGAAAATGAGTGCTCGGGTTGGTGTCTCGAAGCTGCGAAACATTGGGGTCGAGGCTGGAAATGATAAGCTGGCAACGTATTCCTAAACTTTGAGCTTCGAAACATATCCCCTGTTAATAATACTTGAGCTGTTTCTTGGAATAATAATAATAATAATAATAATAATAATAATATATACGTTATTACTCACTGAAGCATGCATATTACATTACAATATCATGATCGCCAGGTTAATAAACAAAATGGAGTATAGATTTAATGAGTAAATATAACAGAGCGGTAGTGTGGTGGTGCATAAAGGTTCGTTCCCTCACTCATCCGATCTACAGTACAAGTGAATCACCCGTGGTTCGAACAAGTAACAGAGGATAAACTACTGGTGATCTGTGCTTTGTCATTCGAACTATAGGGTCTCTAGTTCGAACCACAGAAAATTCAGTCATATTGTGGGTGGTTGAGGGAACGAACTTTGGTACTGGACACTTCAATGCTCATCTTTTTGGCTTTGGTATTACTGTACTATTGTAACTCGCTAGGAAGGATTACGTTAGTAGAAGATGTAGATGGAAAATAATGGAGGCTACAAATTCGTCCAAACAGCGAAACCAAAAATGCAGATTACTTATTGTCTGGGGAGATTTCAACGTTGAGAATAGTTGGGAGAATTCACTTGTTCGAACTCTGTTCAGTTGCTTTCCAACACTCCTTGTCCCCTGGTCCATCACTAACAGCCAAGGCTGTACTGTGTGGAATAATCGGTATCCTACAATATATTTCCATCACTGTCCCAATAATTAACCTTCCACCACTTCAATTACCTTTGATTAGTAACAACAATAATACATTGATTAATAGTGTTAATAATAATAAGGAACTACAAACAAACATTGGGTTAGTCACATTTTATTCCTTATTGTTATTATTATTCTAAACGTATTTTATCAATCTGCTATGGGTTAGTTAGTCCTTAGTTAAGACTATGGGTTAAGGGGTATAGTACACTTTTGGTAGATACATCAGAGTGCCTTTGATTCCTCCAAAGTATGCCAGGCAACAGGACCAGCAGATTAACAAAAATAATGGTGTCCTGTTGCTTGGAATAATACCTGTCTGTCGGAATCACTTACTCCACATTTACCAACACTGTACCATCATTCCCTTAAGTCTTACACTATACACAATAAAATACAGATTAATCCTCTAGCCATACATGCAGATGACGTACGTACGTAACATTACGCTCAAATATATTATTATGATTATTATTTAATACTTAGGACCTCACTTTTTGAAGTAGACAATATATACTGTGGTATTTCAACACTGAACACTTATGGCACAGACAGCTTGACAATGACTCATGTAATCAAAACACACACACACACACACACACACATACAGCTCTTGAGGGGAGAAACTCGTGTTGGTAAATAGGTGGGCTACTAAATTCTCCCAAACCTAAGTCACAAAACAGATCCCCTATCATAGTATACCATCGAGGTGATTGGTTTCCTGGGATAATTTAATTTGGGTGGATTCGTCAATAGCCTTCCCATTCACCAAGAAGAGATAATCCCAGTAACAGCATGAGTAAAGTAAATAGCAAGTGTGACGACCCTTTATCTCACTCACATACTCACTCTCACACTCACTCACTCACTCTCGTATAGGCTATATTATATTAAAGTCCCCTGTAAAAGATCCATTTTCTACGAATCGAATCTTTCACAGAGAATGAGAACTGGCTGGACTTGCCCCGTGGGAAAGACAAACACCCGACTACCACAGAACGTAAAGGAAGTTATATTTTGGGGCTCAGGTCAATTGTAGTCGAGTGTCTCTTTACTCACGACCAGCCAACTCCACGGCAATGTATACACAACAATATTATTATTATTTATATGGTGGTGGTGGTGGGGTGGGGGGTCATCAGTGTCGGATCCTCAAAAGCTAAAAATAAACATGTAAATAATAATAAAACTAATAAATAAAACATAAATACAGGTAAAAGATTAAGGGGGGATGAGGGGGCGATATAGCCTTCTTGTATTTTTAACTCATATAATTTCTTCTTCACCGGCAGTCGAGTTTTGGTTGGGTAGGTGTGTGTGTGTGTGTCTGTTTGCTTGGAGCGCCGACCAAGACAGACAGACAGACTGACTGACCTAGCAAACCGAACCTGCCAGGCTGTGTATGGAAAAATGGAGTATGGATATTTTTTATTTCCCGCAGGTGTTGAACGGCTTGCAAAAAAAAAAAAAAAAAAAAAAAAAAAAAAAAAAGCCTGCCGTAAAATAATAATAATAATAATAATAATAATAATGTAATAAGTATGTATGTTTTGTTTTTCTTACTGTAGGTGTGAAACGGCATATGGCAAATAAAATACAATTATACCACAACACTTCATACGACTCAAACATCCGACACTGATGACTAGGCATGAAAAAATAGTCTCACAAATCATTAATGAAGTCTCTTTCTCTCTCTCATTTATTTCTTTTTTGGTTCATTAAAAATTTTGGAAGGCTGCTGATTCCTCCAAACTATATATAAAAAAAATTATATATGCTGGAAAACAAACCACCTAATAATACTAATAATTAATAATAATAATAATAATAATAGGGGATCTGTTTCGTGACTCTTTTTAAGTTGGAGAATTCAGCAGCCCACCAATTTATATTTACGTTTTTTCAAGATTGTCAACGAATAATTCCCATCGTCGACAAATTATTATTATTATTTTTTTTTTTTTGTCACGAGCCATGAATCAGTTACTTGTTGTTGTAGTTGTTGTTGTTGTTGTTGTTATTATTATTATATCTTTACAACCCAACGTTAGATTCAATGATGCTATGTAGTTGACTCGTGTAATCACTTCATAAAATCGACTAATCACTTACTTGATATTGTTTAGTCACTCACTTGATATTGTTTATGAATGATGTCGACTAATCGCTGGTTGAATAGTTATCGTTACAATCCAACATAAATAGAGTCGATTAATCATGAATAGAGTCGATTAATCATACTATAATATAGATTCATGAAGTCGACTAATCATTGTCACAATTGTCGAGTTTATAATAATTTCATGTAATTATTATTATTATTATTATTTAAACTCTTTGTCTTGGTCCCATCAAAGCTAACTCTCACTCTCTCTCTCTCTCTCTACGACTGTCTTTAAGTATTTTCTTCCTCTCTCTCTCTCTCTCTCTGTTCTTTAAGTACTATGTCTGTCTGTCTGTCTACCAAGCAAACAATCCCAGACGTTTGTGCGACAGGTTAAAAACTACATCTGTTAATTAAAGTCTCGTCTCTCATTAATAGCAAAATCACTACTGTAATTTGCAAAGGTCAAAATGGGAAACCTAATAAGTCTAGTACTGTTCATAATTATATACAGTTCACCTATATATATATATTTTTTCTTCTTAATTAACAGTCCCAGTCAACAATATGTATCCAGGTCTTATTCATAAAGTCAATTCGTATATTATAGTTCGTATTCATGAAGCATCGTGGTGGTTTGCTTTTAGCGTCTCGAAACCCGATGGTCGATTATTACCAAGATCTATTTTTCTATTTTTTTATTTATCTATTATTCACTGAAGGAATTACGAGGGACCTGCAATTTATATTTAATTCCTAACTACGAATTAAATAATGTCGTCTTTCTGTTTCATTAATTAATTGTCTAAACTCCTGTTGTAATTATATGCGAGTTTGTTAGTATGTCATTGTAATAATTGCTACTATGTATTCTTGTTATTTAGGAGTTGGTATAGATGTTAATATCAATAATTTTCTATACGTCCTAAATTTCTACTGTCGTTTTCAAAATAGTGTAAACAATCTATAGAACACTACTGACTGATTTCTTTTTTTTTCTTTATGTCCTAACTCTCCTACTACAGTTTTCATAATGGTGTAAAGATTCTATTATTAAACACTATGTACTGATTTCACTAACTTTTCATAATAGTGTAAAGATTCTATTATAAACACTATGTACTGATTACACTAACTTTTCTAATGTTGTTATCAGAGTACAGTCGTGTAAAGATTCTATTTGTAAACACTACTAATGTACTGAACGTTAACTCAGGTGTACATAGTATACATTTTGGTCTACATCAGGGTGGGGGGGTGGGGGGGTAGGAGGGGGAAGGGGAGGTCGTACGTACAAAGTAAAACCACACTGGTAGACTAAATATTTCGTCTACCAGTGTGGTTTTACTTACATTCATGATCACGTTAGTGTGATTTTCCACCCAACAAAGTAAGTAGTAACTAGGGGGGGACTGGGGGGTTGGGGGAGGGGGGAGACTGGGGGGGTTGGGGGTTGGGGTTAGTACTGTACGTAGTGGATACCTGGGTGAAGAGGTATAGTTGTGAACCCGCCCTTGCTTTACAACAACACAACACAACACAACACAACACAACACACGGTGCATAAAAAACCCATTGTCTGTCTTACTTAAATTTAGGAAGGACCCTGTGATCGTGTATGGGAATTGGAATGTTCTTCTGATTCCTCCTGACTATGCCACGAAACACGTCCCTTAATTAATCCCTATTGGTGGTGGCCGGTGTTTCGTGGCAATATTTGAAGGACTCCTTTATCTCCAATATTCTGACTACACCACACAGGCTTCCTTAATTAAAGAAATAAAATGAACTCTCCTTCCTTCTCCTTTATGGTTCCTGAATTTCACACACTCTACGTAAACTCATAAAATTTTAAACATACTCTTCCATCTTCATGATTCTTACTTTTAACACTCTACGTAACTCGTCTAAAAAAATAACTATTTATACCTGTATATAAATTTTCTACGGAAGTTAGTTTTAATTTCTATTTTTGTCAATCTTGAAAATCTCACTTTAAAACACCACAACTCCACGAATTTTACAAGTACAGTACCGTAACTATTTCTTCCACTCCTCTTTGTATCCCAAATTATCTCTCTTTTTCCTAGATCTCATCCTCTTTGTCTCCCAATTATCTCTGTCCTCACTCGCATTTTCCTTCTCAAAAAAAAAAAAAAAAAAAAAAAAAAAAAAAAAAAAAAAAAAAAATTACAAACATATACACAAACACACACACACACATAACCTGTCTTAGGCTCTTTGCAATTGTCCGATCAAGTGCATGGCAAGGACGGGCTGCCCAACTCTGTCAACAAAATGGCAAGGGACTCACTATCCTCGTTACTCACTAATTGGGTATTGAAAAGTAAGTGTAGAGACGGAATTATACAGTACAGGTGGTGACTCTCCTATCTTAGTTACCTCTTCTACAGTATATAAGTCTAAAAAAAAAAAAAAAAAAAAAAAAAAAAAAAAAAAAAAAAAAAAAAATTATATATATATTGAACATTGCAATATGGGTAAGTGTTGAAATTATTATTGTAAACATTTGCCTTATTATCGAAAAAGTGCTGTATATATGATAATGTTACCTAAGTACTGTACAATAAAGAAATCATTGCCTTTCAATATTCCAATAATAATAATACAGTAATACTAATAATAATGGTACAGTATCAACAATAATACTCATAATAATACTAATAAAGATAATATCCATAATAATACTCTTAGTAATAATCATAATAATAATAATAATGATAATACTTGCATAATACTCTAATTACTGTATCTACATGGTCAGTAAAGATGAATTAATAAATGATAATTCTACAACTCATCTCCAAACTACTCACTCACTCACTCCTGCTAATGTTAGTGGTTAGCGGAAAGAAGAACTACATTGAACTGCTAAAGTTTGCATCCACTAACCCACCTCTCCTTAGCTAGGGTCAGATTTCAGAACAGTGTCGCATTTAGGGAAGTAAACAAAAAACATGTCGTTGAGTCCCGAAGCCCGGTGTCTGGGGTACTGTACTACGGCCATATAAAATGTATTGGTTTGATACGTCTGGCATTGGGTCCCGACGACATGTTCTTCTCTGCAGCCCTTAGTCCCAATATTAGTAACATATTTGTGTTGGTATGTACTTTGGGTTGTATGCAAGAATAACTGTGGTATTGACAAAGCATGGTACCGGTACGATGGCTCTGATCCGATGACAGGTCCTGATCATAACGACGGATACCAATAATCCGATTGACATTATTAGCATATAATATTATAAGGAGTCTAAAATTCCAGCCCAAATAGCTAGGAATACAAACCCACCATAATAATAACTTTTGGGTTAAACCATGTTGTTGTTTCTGATCACTGACCCTGTGTAGTGTGAGGTGGGATGGACCAACTACCATGATTTTATAAATTTTTATGTCAGGAGAGAATCCAAATGTTTACTAACCTGCATATGTCTATTTATGTGTGTGTTATTGGTGGTGTTGGTCCCTTGTCTTGAGTGAAAGTATACTGTAAATGAATGTATATAAATTTTGATCAATCCATTTAAGTTTATGTATATTTTATCTACCTATTTACTCATTTACCTACTATTACTTCTTTTGGTGATGTTAGTACTTGTGGTGGTAATAATAAATGGTCCCTGCTTGAAGTGCAATGCATAAGTAACACATCGGCTTTGCTACATATACAGTACATATATATACGTGTTTGTTGACAGACTAGCTAGCAAATGCTCACAACCATACCTCCTCACTCTGGGCTACTAGTCAGACTTTCTCAGATGCAGCCACTTCAGCCCCGGGGGAGAGACGCGTCGAGGAGTTTTCATTCCCTGTGTCTCCTCCAACTACTCCTACTTTGATGGTGGTGGTAGTGGCGGCGGCAGTGGCTGCGGCGATGGTAGTGGTGGTGGTCGTAGTAGGGGTCATGGTGGTGGTGGAGGTAGGCTTGGCTCCCGGGGACTGTGCGGCCAAGACAGAAGAGTTCTTGTCGCTGAAGTATCCGCCTGGTTTGGGTTTGAGGTGCCTGTTGTTCATCTCCATGTGTACGATCTTCATGAACTCCATCTGTGCTGCCAGCTTCTGTATCTCCTCCTGTTAGGGTTGAGATGGTATGGTGCAGTTTAATGAGATAAGAGGAGTATATTATGAAACCACAGCACAGTACACATCACACTACATACCACACCACACCACACCACTCCTAGTCACAGGAAACCCCACCACAACACACCACCCCCGATCATAGAAAACTCAACCACAAACACCACCCCCAGCCATACAAAACCCCATCCCATCTAACCACCTCACCACACCAACACCCACCTTGAGTTCCTCGTTCTCCTGTGAGAGGTCTGCTGGTTCATCATCCATCACACCCAAACCATTGAGGGAGAAGCTGGCAGTGACCCCCTTGGCTCTGGCCCTGTTGTCATATTGGTCACCTGTCCCTTGAACTATGCGGTAGAACTGAAACACACAGAGAGGAGGATAAGTGTTGTTTGTTTCTTTTTGCCGACACACACACACACACACACACACACACACACACACACACACACACACACACACACACACACACACGCATACACGGGGACACTTGTTACATACAGTACTTTAGCTTTCACACACACACACACACACACACACACACACACACACACACACACACACACACACACACACACACACATACACGGGGACACTTGTTTCATACAGTACTTTAGCTTTCACACACACACACACACACACACACACACACACACACACGAGGACACTTGTTTCATACAGTACTTTAGCTTTCACACACACACACACACACACACACACACACACACACACGAGGACAACTTGTTACATACAGTACTTTACTTCACTTCACACACACACACACAAAATCCTTCTACCCTTCCTCGTGTAACCTGTCGTCCTGTTCCTTCATACTGTGGAGGTGATTAGCGTGAATAACCAAATCAAAACAACCTTGTTAAGCCTAATGGATATGTTGTTGTTCTTGTCGTCGTCTGGGTAGGGGGGGGGGGGGTTGTAATTATTCTCTCCCTCCTTCCTTCCTTCCCTCTTTCCCTCCCTCTCTTAACTCCCTTCCTCTTTCCTTCTCCCTCCCTCTCTTAACTCCCTTCCTCTTTCCTTCCTACTTACCTTTGGGCCAAAGATAAGGAGGACAGTGGTAGATGTGCTGAACTGTGTCCTGAGGAACCCAAACAGGTACTTGACGTCTGGTCCGGCATTGGGGAAGATGAGCAGACTGTGGACGGGGTCAGAGGACAACACTTTAACACAAAAAAACAACTCTCTTTAGTAAACTGTAGGTAAACCGAAGCTCTGTGGTGGTATTCACACTCCAAACTTTGTGAGCACATAAAGGATATATAGATAAAAAAGGATATCTAGATAAATTAAGCCCCCATTATGATTCGTAGAGTATAACTCAAACTGCAGTTCCAAATCTTTATATGACACAGGTTACATGAATGGATGTGGGCAAGGTGGTTGTCTGAAAGTTAATTCTGCAGCTCTGGCTTCGACTTCCTACCAGCCACGGGGGTGTGGAAACCTTGGACTGTGGGTGTACAGTACAGTACTTTCATAATTATGAACTGAACCATTCCTTTATATTACTCCTCCTGTTCCTCCTTTTTTGCTGTACTCTTTTATGCTTTCCCTCAACCTCGTAGACTAGTAAGGGCAAGAAATCAATCTGTTGGCATTTAAAAGATTATTGTATAAAAATCCTTGACCAATACGATAATTATACTTACTGGAAGGTGACCATGACAATGTTGACGACTGCAATGTTGTACACAGCATAGGAGATGAACTGGGCCTCGTTGAAGAAGCTCTCGGCCTTTCTTACGCTGAAGCAAACCTTGACCCCCCACATCAGGAAGAGTACCTCACCTGTGACACAAAACACACCAATTAAAAGTCACACAACCAACAACACAACACACACACAACCAACCCAACTACTGCCTGTCCCCCCTCGTGTACGTGCACTTTCCGTGTTTGAATTCCTGGCGCTGTAGGTGGTCACATGACAATTTGTATAGCATGAAAAACAAACAGAGTCTCTTCATTTAGATATACAGTATAGATTGTAAGAGCTGGTCACTTTCTATCAACTAATAAACAACAAAACACAACACAACACAAACACAAACACACCCAACACAACACCCACTCACCCAACACAACACTTACTCACTCAACCAACACAACACCCAACAAACAACAGAACACAACACAAACACACCCAACACAACACCCACACACTCACCCAAGGCCAGCGCATGATCCCACCAATTGTATTTACACTGTTTGAACTGAAGGTCGTTGTAGTCGCCGATGTAGTAAGCGCTAGGGGTGGCACTGAGGGTCCACGCCCCCAGGTAAACAAGCACAATTAGTAGGATGGGGGTGAGCCACTGTAGAAGCTGTTTGTCCGTCAGCTTGATCTTGTGGGCTGATGTTACTCGATATGTTAGCGATACTCTGTGAAGGGAGAGACAGAGAGAGAGTTAGTTAGGTATATACAGTATATACAGTGCATTAGAACGTTGGGCAAAGGAACTGAACTGCAGATAGGTTAAAAGGACTGTTGAAAGAACACAAACACACACACACACACAACACTCACACACACAACACACACACACACAACACACACACACACACACACACCCACACACAAATAGATAGATACAGTGGGTGTGTGAAAGAGGAACAACGAAATAGAAAAAGATAGATGCTGCTGGAATTAAAAAAAAATAACCTGTAGGAGTGAATGAGAGAAAAACTGAGTAACGAAAGGAAGGAAAGGGAGGAGAACAGAACAAAACAAAAACACTGATATTGAAAGGGGGAACTGGGGCATGAAGGAATTAATAAGGACGCGCAAAGTG
>JAWZYT010002049.1:0-5000 GCA_034508575.1 Petrolisthes manimaculis | reverse complement strand
GTGTGTGTGTGTGTGTGTGTGTGTGTGTGTGTGTGTGTGTGTGTGTGTCTGTGTGTGTGTGTGTGTGTGTGTGTGTGTGTGTGAGAGAGAGAGAGAGAGAGTGAGTGTGTGTGTGTGTGTGTGTGTGTGTATGTGTGTGTGTGTGTGTGTGTGTGTGTGTGTGTGTGTGTGTGTGTGTGTGTGTGTGTGTGTGTGTGTGTGTGTGTGTGTGTGTGTGTGTGTGTCTGTGTGTGTGTGTGTGTGTGTGTGGTATAAAATGATGGAGTGTTGGTGGAGTTGGAGAGGGAGAGAAGAGATAAAGGAGAGAAAAAGAGATAAGGGAGAGAAGAAGAGTTAAGGGAGAGAAAAGGCATAAGTAAAAAAAAAAAAAAAAAGACAGAGAGAGCGAGATAAAACGAAGAAACAGGAAAATTAATAATGGATAAACGAGGCGAGAGAAAAACAGTGTGTAAAGGACTGCAAAACACACACACACACAGACACACACACACACACACACACACACACACTCACACACACACACAGACACACACACACACACACACAGACTGAGAAATGAACATGAGAGGAGGCAGGTGTGTGGCAGGATAAAAAGAAATGACAAGTGACGAGAGTGAAGGGAGGGAGGTAAGAGCTGTGTGTATATAAAGAGAAAGTGAAGAAGGAAAGGAGAGGGGAGTTGTTGGTTGGTGGTTGGTGGCAGTGTTTGTTTGTTTGTTTGTTTGTTTGTGTGTGTGCTGGGTGGGTGGGGGGGTGGCAGTGTTTGTTTGTTTGTGTGCTGGGTGGGTGGGTTTGTTTGTGTGTGTGTGTGTGTGTGTGTGACTGAAGTGATATGAATTGCATGAAAAATGTAAGCCACAAAAATATAAAACACACACACACACACACACACACACACACACACGTAACACAAATTGTAAACAAACACACCCACCCCACCCACACACACACACACGTCAAGGTTACCATGGAAACACACACACACTCCACACCAATCCGACGTCTCATTTCTTTCACTGCCTTCTGATTGTCTCTCTCTCCTTATGTGTCTGATTGTCTGTCAGTCTGTCTGTCTGTCTGTCTAGTGAGGAAGGAGAAAGATGAAGGCTGCTTGAGAAATCTCAATAAATATCAGTCATTCAATTACACAAATAAACCACATAACAAAAATATATATATCTCCATTCATAAACAAATATACCACATAACAAAAATATATATATCTCCATTCATAAACAAATATACCACATAACAAAAATATATATATCTCCATACATAACAAAAATATATATATATCTCTATTCATAAACAAATATACCACAATATAACAAAAATATATATATCTCCATTCATAAACAAATATACCACAATATAACAAAAATATATATATATCTCCATTCATAAACAAATACATATATATCTCCATTCATAAAACCTAACACACTTACTTACTCACCTCAAGGTACATAATAGCACAACCGATGAGACAGATGCAGAGGAATGTAGGTGAGGCGAGGCGAAACACTTTGACGCTTCTGTAATGACACACCAATCCCATCAACACGAAGGTAAACACCATACACAGACTCGAGATGGTGAGTAGGGCAATCCTGTTGGTGTAGATAAAAATGGGGGAAGTTAGGTTAGGTTTGGTTAGGTTAGTTTAGAGTAGAAAAGAAAGGAGTGAGAGAGTGAGACAGAGAGAGAGAGTGAGAGGGGGAGAGGGAGAGAGAGAGAAAAAAAAAAATACGTTTTACAATTAATGTTCAACTCCCAGCTCCAGTGATTCATAGTCTCAAGAAAATAAAACTAGTGACAATGAGAAAAAAAAGGTATCAAAATAGCATAATACGAAAAAAAAAAAAAAAAAAAAAACAGCACAAGAAAAATAAAATAAACACTACATTAGAAATTACATAAAAAATTAACATCTCTACATTCACTCTCTCTCTCACATACACTTAAATTAACTACTTGTCCAGTCACTCTCTCACACACACTCAAACTCTCTCTCTCTCTCTCTCACATACACTCAAACTCTCTCTCTCTCTCTCTCTCTTTCTCTGTAACACATAGACGCGTTTTTACGATGAAAAGATTTGAGATGGGGTGCCCTCGTTTGAACTCATAGCACACACACACACACACACACACACACACACACACACACACACACACACACACACACAAAACGGATTGGTTGGAGAGAATAGATTGCCCAGATACTCATCGCTCTGAGAAATGACTTGCCTCTGACTGACTGGATATGAGAGAGAGAGAGAGAGAGAGAAAGAGAGAGAGAGAGAGAAGAGGAGGGAGAGAGAGAGAGAAGAGGAGGGAGAGAGAGAGAGAAGAGGAGGGAAAGAGAAGAGGAGGGAGAGTGGAGTCCCAGAGGTCAAAGTCCTATAATCACCACCATAATTATCATACGTGTGATCGTCTATACAGCTGCCTCGTACCTAGATATACAAACAGAGAGTGAGAGAGAGACAAGACAAAATACACACATACACACACTGAGAGACAGACACCCGACACACTGAGAGATAGACACACACACACACACTGAGAGATAGACACAGACACACTGAAACACAGACATTGACACACTGAGAGACAGACAGACACACTGAAACACAAACACAGACACACTGAGGCACAGACAGACACACAGAAAGAGATACAAACACACACACACACAGACAGACAAATAACCTCCCCTCATTCCACACACGCACAACACCGACAACTTTCCTCTTCCTCTCTTTAACAAACTTTGAATCCAATAAGATACGTAGTAATCATTTTAGATTCTATCAAGACACACAAACACATCTTAATTACCTCAAAGAAAACTAATCATTTTCTCTCAAACTTCGTCCACATTCACTTAATTTTGAGAGGAAGGGGAAGGAGGGGACAAGGAATGGAGGAAAGGAGAAGGGATAGGGGAGGGTAGGGATGGAGGAAAGGAGAGAGATAGGGGAGGGGAGGGATGGAGGAAAGGGGAGGGAAAGGATGGAGGAAAGGAGAGGGGACAAGGAATGGAAGGGATGGAGGAAAGGAGAGAGATAGGGGAGGGTAGGGATGGAGTAAAGGAGAGGGGACAGGGATAGGAAGATATGGAACAAGGGAGGAGTGGGTCAGAGGACAGTTGTGTGAAGGGATAACTGAGAGATAGGAAGGGTGGAACTGAGAGAGAGAGGGAGAGGGACAGAACAGGTGATGGGAGGGAAGGGGGTGAGGGGTAGATGAAAGAAAGGATAACAATATTTTTTCTCTCTCTCTGCTTACGTTATTGGCTGAAGTCTTACGAGGGAGATCAAGTGGTAGTGTTTGGATATCTCTCTCTCTCTCTCTCTCTCTCTCTCTCTCTCTCTCTCTCTCTCTCTCTCTCTCTCTCTCTCTGCTTACGTTATGGGATGAAGTCTTACGAGGGAGAGGGATGAGGATGTGAATTTACTGGGCAATCTCACACAACCAACCAGCTTCAGCCCTGATTTATAGACGAGGAAGAAACTGCCTGAAGGAGTGAGGGCAGAACCGAGGTGTGTGTGAGTGTTTGTGTGTGTTAGATTATGCTTTGGGTTTTGTGTGTGTGTTTGTATTTGGCTGTTTTTTTTCTTTTTGTAGTGTGTTAGCAGGATTATGTAAAGAGTTGTGTGTGTTATTTTCCCACCTTACTCACCAACCAACCCATTAACCAACTCACTCACTCACTCATACACCAATCACACTCACTCACTCACTCACTCATCAACCAATCCACACACCAATCACACCATCACTCACTCACTCACCTGAATGGCCAATTGTAGTGAGCTGTGCATTGTTTATCGTCTTCACAATCAGGGCACTCCTCAGGACACTTGCCACATCTGTATAGGAAGTCGTAGGTCGGATTCTGGCGTTCCTGTCGACCTTCCCACGCCACTGATGAAAGGAAAAAGGGAAGTGAGGAGGGGAATGGGAAGCGGTGTAAGGATGATTTGTTGTTGTGGTGGTGGTGGTTGTTGTTGTGGTTATTTTTATTCTGTTTGTTGTTATTATTATTTACTCACTCTCTCTCTCTCTCACACACACACACGACTCTCTCTCTCCCTCACACACACAGACACACACACTCTTTCTCTCTCTCTCTCTCATATACACACACTCACTCACTCATCCAACCATCCACCAACCCACCAAATCACTTTAACCACCTTCCAACCCACACACTCACTCACTCATTCTCTCTCATACAGACACATACACACACACACACCACTCACTCTCTCTCACACACACACACACACACACACACACACACACACACACACACACACACACACACACACACACACACACACACACACTCACCTTCAACAACGGTACCATTAAAGGTCTTGTTTTTAGGGAAGTGTTTCTCCAGACAGCGACAGATGTACCCTCCCCTGGCCAAACCCACACCACTTCTCGGCTCACACTGGGGCGAGAGAAGGAGACAAAAGTGAATGATTTTTTTTTATTGATGGATATTAGGCGCCGCAACATCGAGGTCCTATAGCGCCAGAAAAATGTGATAGAGAGAAGGAGACAAAAGTGAATGATTTATTTTATTGATGGATATTAGGCGCCGCAACATCGAGGTCCTATAACGCCAGAAAAAGGTGATAGAGAGAAGGAGACAAAAGTGAATGATTTTTTTTATTGATGGATATTAGGCGCCGCAACATCGAGGTCCTATAGCGCCAGAAAGAAGGTGATAGAGAGAAGGAGACAACATTGAAAGATTTTTTTTATTGATGCAAGAAAAATCAATCACATTATTATTATTACTTAGAAGGGAAATAGGTCAGTGCATTTTCACCAGAATAAATATATATATAAATTAAGTCAATAATAAAAAACTCACCCACTATAAATTTACACCTAAAAAAAAAAAAAAAAAAAAAAATATATATATAAAAAAAAAAAAAAAGCTGCCTGTCACGTGAGAATTATGAGAAAAGTTGGTC
>JAWZYT010002048.1:0-20630 GCA_034508575.1 Petrolisthes manimaculis | reverse complement strand
CCAGTGTGTTGTTATCGTGTTATCAGTCTCAGTGATGGATTATGGTGTCCGGATTTATCTTCACCCCGTCATCACCGACCTCTCTCTCCCCTCTTCCCTTCCCTTTCTGACCTCACCACCCAACCAGCCACATTCAAAAGCCCCTAAACCGAGACAGAAGAGGGGAATTCAACTCGTCCCCCTCGTCTTTCCATCCGTTTTTAGAAATTGTGACAACATGAGAAGGTGGAGTGGGTCCACTTTCAACACTCCATCCCCTTCACCTATCTCGTACTGAAACACATACGTTAAAGAAGGCAGTAACGAAGTTTTTTTTTTTTTTTTTTTTAACGCAGTTCTTGAAAATAGTTGGTTTATCATTATTACCTTTCTTTCTCGTTACACACACAAATAAACATATATACAAATAAGACACCCACACAAATAAACACATATACAATTAACACACCTTCACAAATAAAAAAAATAAAAATAAATAAAGACAAAAAAAAAAAAGACAAAAAACACACACATGCACATTAAGCCTTGCTCTCTCACACTCACTCACTCAGTAATTGGGCAGCGTATGCAGCTTGTAAGATAGTGTCACCAGCAGCAGTACCAATGGAGGGTCCACAGCTCCCGGCTCATTATATTACTTACCCTCTATAAACAACACCATGCAGTTAAGGACCCTGTGATCGTGTATAAACATTGGAGGCTTTTCATTCCTCCTGACTATGCCACGAAACAAGCTCCTTCCATATAGGTGGGGTTTCGTGGCAATATTTGAAGGACTCGTTTACCTTCAATTTTCTGACTACAACACAGGGACCCTTAAGTGGCGAATATCAAACTCTGTCAGCCAGTGTGGACCCTCATTCATCTCACCCACACTCATAGTTACTCATCCAGCTTTCCACACGTATTATTCATCCAACACAATACACACTTATACTCGTTCATCAAACCCTCACTCATTCTCATCCAATTTTACCCACACTCATCCAACCCTGTACATATTTTTACTCACTCATGCAACCCTGTACATATTTTTACTCACTCATGCAACCCTGCCCATACTCAAATTCACTCACTCACTCACACATCCAACACTACAATCTCTCATTCAACTCTGTACACATTTATACTCATTCAACTCTGCTCACATTTCTATTCACTCGTCCAAAACTACACACACTTTCATTCAACACTACCCATACCCATACTCACTTTCATTCGACATTACCCACACTCATACTCCCTCATCCACCTCTACTCATTCAACATTACCCTGTAGTGTGAACGTTAGAGTAGACTTAATATTAAACATCAATTAGATACATAAAGTGCCCATGTAGCCATAGAAATAAACAATGAAACACTTTAAAACATTTTCCTTTATATATTAATTTTCACCGGACATATCGCTCTCCTATACACACATTACCAACATTTTTGTGAAAGAATCCACATTAAATATCAGTGCTCATACAGACACGGTATATATCCAGTTTTAAAAGAGGATATACTTTTGGTAGGTACATTACTACAATTTGATTCCTCCACAAGTATGCCAGGAAACAGGACCACACGAACAGAGACAATGGTGGTTGGCCTGTTGACTGAAAGAGTGTAGAGGAATCAGTTTCTTCCCTAGCTCGGGTGAGTGGCGAGGGAAGGAGTCATCTGGCGGTGGTGGTGTTGTTGTGTGTGGATGGGGTCGAATTCCAGCAGTTGAAACAAGGCACTACAGGCGCTCTGGACCTCCTCGTCAATCTTGGTGGCCACTTTTTTCCTCGCTCGATACCCATTCTCCTTGTATCCACTCCTCAATCTTGCGTTCCTTTGGTCTGTGTTTGCCTGGTGTGTGTTGCTTTGGTCTGTGTTTGCCTGGTGTGTGTTGCTTTGGTCTGTATTTGCCTGGTGTGTGTTGCTTTGGTCTGTGTTTGCCTGGTGTATGTTGCTTTGGTCTGTGTTTGCCTGGTGGCCTGCATCCATATGGTCTAGGTATTTCTGGTCTGCAAGTCTTTGGTCTGTAAATCTATCCATACTGTACTCATGCCTCTGGTCCCCAAAACTATACCTTCCATCTTTCTGGTCCCCCAAATTATACCTTCCATCTTTCTGGTCCCCCAAATTATACCTTCTATCTTTCTGGTCCCCAAAATTATACCTTCCATCTTTCTGGTCCCCATAACTATACATTCCATCTTTCTGGTCCCCCAAATTATACCTTCTATCTTTCTGGTCCCCCAAATTATACCTTCCCTCTTTCTGGTCCCCCAAACTATACTTCCCATCTTCGTGGTTGTGTTGGTCCCTCGTTCCTTGTCCTTGTGTTGACCTTTGCATCGTCGTCAGTCTTCTTCGGGCCTCCTGGAGAATAGTGTGCGTGAACCTAAGTCCCAAGAAGTCCCCGAGGTTCCTGAGGGCAATCCGTGGGTGCAGGAGGAAATCGTCGTCGAGGAAGAGTCTGTACCTGAAATAATGTATGGATCAGATTCAGTCACAAAAATATTACCCGTGTTGTTTGGAGTGTTCTGTACTTGTATTTTTTTTTTTTTTTTTTACTCTGGTGTTAGTTGGTAGATAGAATAAAAATAAATGTGGTTGCCTTGTAGTTTCATCACAAGATGAGAAGGTCGTGATCATGAAAAGAGTAATGGTTTGATCAGATTCAGTGACAAAATTATCATGCGTTTTATTCGGCTCGTTTTTTTGTACTTTTAGTTTCTACTCTGGTGTTATTTGGTGTTCAGGAAAATTGAATTGTGGTGATTTCTTGCCTCTGACTTCAAACCCAAGAGGAGTTAAGTTTTCCCCTGCCCCCTCTCTCTACTTTCAAATCTAATGTTAAAACTCAAGAATCTCTAGTATAAATTCAGTTCTTCCATTTGTTATATCATCATCATCATCATCAAACTACTTGTCATTTTAATCCTTTTTAACTTTACATATATTTTCACATTCTTCATTAGAATGGATGGTATTTAAAAACTCTATCTTTGCTTTATCGCCACCCAAGCTAAAGAAAATATCTATAGTTTGTGTTTTCTCTCTTATGTGATCCAACACCACCACTCGAGTATTACATAACTCAGATACCTGGTTTTTTTTTCACCCTTTCTTACCTACCAACAGTCCAACACACACATTCTTTTATTGTCGTTTAGTATTTATTTTTCTCACATTTATGCAGCAATCTCCCCTCCACCTCACCCAATCCCCCTCCTCCCCTCCACCTGACCCAATCCCCCTCCTACCCTCCACCTCACCCAAACCCTCTCCCTCACACGTCATTCCCTCCTCTCACTCTATCACGCAACCCTTTCCCCGTCACTCGTATCATGCAAACCCCCACTCAATTCCTCTATCTCTCTCTCTCTCTGTCTGTCCCGTAGGGGGGTATAGCCTGTAGTAATGTGGGCAATACTTACAGGGTTTTGGCGCCCCTTCGGCCCCAGTCACTAGCTTTCAGTTCTTCAACTGTCCCTCTTTTCTTTTCATTTCCTTCCTGCTTGCTTTACACCTCTCTATCACCTTTTTCTGACGCTATAGGACCTCGATGTTGCGGCGCCTAATATCCATCAATCAATCAATCTCTCTGTCTGTCTGTCTGTCTGTCTGTTTGTCGGTCTCTCTGTTTGTCGGTCTCTCTGTTTGTCGGTCTCTCTGTCTGTCTCTCTCTCCCTCCCTCCCTCCCTCTCCCTCCCTCCCTCCCATTAACCTCCAGTCCCGCAATTCCTTTTCTTTCTGTTTCACTCCCACGCAAACATACCACCGCCACACGCACCCTTCTTCCGCAATATGCTTCCCTCCCTCCCTCCCTCCCTCCTTCCCTCTCTCCCTCCCTCCTTCCATCCCTCCCTCCCTCACAGTCGTACCTAATCAATCTTTCCAGCCAACCTTTTCTATTTCTTATTCTATCAACCATACTTCCCTCTTGAACGCAATAACATTAATTCATAATTACATACATAATTATAAACAAAAATAATCCGATTCAATACTTGCCCAATTACAAAATCTCATAATCATGCAAAATAATGTCAATCAACTTTAAATAAAAAACGCACACAAAACATATCGATTGAAATACAACAAAAAGTGGACCTCATAAATTATTTCCTTGCAACTTCCACACCAGAAATCCGCAAATCATTCTTTCATTTTATCTCACAAAAACTCCCCTGCGCCAGAAACTCGACGCATCACTAATCCGGCAGCGAAATAATAATCCTCCCTTCCTTCCTTCCTTCCATCCGTCCCGAAATGTCATAAAGTTTAGGTTAGGAGAAATCAGATCGCTCGCACCTCAAAGAACTAGACAGCCTTCATCGACCTCTACTTCCTGACGACTCCCTCCGCTCCATATCCCTCCCTTCCTTCCTTCCTTCCTTCATTCCCTGATTCTTCCTTCCCCTCCCCTCCCCTCTCCTACGTTCCCTTCCTTCTTTCCCTGCCCGACCCCTCTCCACCTCTTTCCTCTGTTCCCCTCCTTCCCTGATTCTTCCTTCCCCTCTCCTCCCCTCTCCTACGTTCCCTTTCTTCTTTCCCTGCCCGACCCCTCTCCACCCCTTTCCTCTGTTCCCCTCCTTTCCCTGCCTGACCCCTCGCCTTCCCTCTCCTCCGTTCCCCTCCACTCTCCTCCCGCCCATCCATTTCCCCATCCCTCCCATCCTCGATCTTTCCTTCACCTCTCCCCCTCCCCTTCCCCTTCCTTTCCCTGTCGTTCCCTTTCCCTTTCGTTACCTTCCTCGCCTTACTTCACATCATTACCTGATAACGGGGAGGTGTGTGTGTGTGTGTGTTGGGGAGGGGAGGGGAGGGAGCAACGCTGCGCAGACCCAACACACACACGCATACACACAAACCAAAAAAAATAATAACATCCTCTAATTTAAGTCTTACGCAACCCACTTTATCTCAGTGTCACGCGAAGGTCCGACCCCATGCACCCTCGCCCGCTTTTATTTATTTCGGAAACTTTGTAGGTATTTTGTTTGGTTGGGAATGTCGTGAGGGAAGTGGAGGAGGAAGGAGGGAGGAGGAAGAAGGGAGGAGAAAGAAGAGGAGGGAGTAGAGGAGGGAGGAGGAAGTAGAGGAGGGAGGAGGAAGTAGAGGAGGGAGGAGGAAGTAGAGGAGGGAGGAGGAAGTAGAGGAGGGAGGAGGAAGTAGAGGAGGGAGGAGGGAGTAGAGGAGAGGGAGGGAGTAGAGGAGAGGGAGGAAGTAGAGGAGGGTACGGAAATGTCCTGTAGAAAATTTTAGTTTGTACTCCATATAATTTTTCCCAGCTATGACGAGGGTGAGGAATAAAATAGAGATGGATCACAAACGCTTAACTCTACACTTTAGTGGTATTGTTTGTTTATTGTTATTATCATTATTATCTCATCATCATCAATCATCTCATCGTCACTGTCATTACTATCATCATCATTATCACTATCACCACCACCATCACCATTATCACTATCATCATCATCATCATCATCACCACCACAATCATCATTATCACTATCAACAAGATCCATACATTACTCAGAGTAAACACGAATGACAGACACACAAACACATCGTTATCAATAGCATTAGTCAGAGAGAGAAAAAAAACAAAATTAAAGGAATCTATGGTCATTTACACTAAGGCTTAACATAATAATCTACTGTTGTGTTGGTTGTCCCTTGCCATCTCAAAAATAATCACGCATTTCCCGGAATTTACATCATTAGTGAGCCAGTGTTGTGGTGAAGGGGGTCAGGGGTAGGGGAGGGGGGGGGCGGTATTCCCTCACCTCACACACACACACATACAAACACAGGATAGAGGAGGAGGTGGAGGTGGAGAAGGAAGTGGAGGAGGTGGAAATAAAGGAGGGAGGAGGAAGTAGAGGAGGAAGTAGAGGAGGAAGTAGAGGAGGAAGGAAGAAGTAGAGGATGGAGGAGGAGAAAGTAGAGGAGGAGAGAGGATGAAATAGAGGAGGAGAGAGGATGAAATAGAGGAGAAAGTAGGGAAAAAAAGTAGGAGTAGTTTAAGGAAGCACACACACATTCCCCTTCACTGACCTGTCTGGGTAGAGTTGACGCAGGCGTGGAACAAGAGCCAGGTCCTTCGCCATGAGGTCACACGCCAACCTAGTGGGGTCAGCAGAGGTCAGTGGAGGGTCACAACACTGGCGGGAGGTGGTGGTGGTGGGGGTGGTGGTGGTACACATGTTGGGTTGGGCACGATGGCTGAAGGAAGGAAGGAAGAAGGGTAAATGAAGGAAGGAAGAAGGGTAAATGAAGGAAGGAAGAAGGGTAAATGAAGGAAAGAAGGAAGGAAGGTATATAAAGGAAAGAAGGAAGGAAGGTATGTTTTATCAGTGAACATTTAGAGTACAAAAGTCTATAGGTCTACACTCTTTTGTATCCCTTTGTATTCTTTCCATTGCCCTCCACAAGTCTGTACACCCTTTTGTATTCCTTTGTATTCTTTCCATTGCCCTCCACAAGTCTGTACACCCTTTTGTATTCCTTTATAGTAATTTCATTCTTTCCACATTTTATACACTACTTTGTACTTCTTCCACAAGGCTATACACCCCTCTGTAATCCTATGTATTCTTTCCACAGTCTCTACACGCCTTTGTATTCCTTTGTATTCTTTCCACTAACCTTCCACAAATCTCTACACTCATTTGTATATCTCTGTATTTCTTTGTATTTTTTTCCACTGCCTTCCACATCACTTCTCCAAGCTGCCTACATCTATAGTGTAATAATTCTACCTGCATCTACAACCCCTCTCTCTCTCTCCATTATTTCAATCTACTTCCATTGCTCTCTTTCCAGTTCTCTCACATTTCTCGCCCCTTTCATCTCTTCCACTTTCCCTCCTTTCCATTTTGTTTGATGTGCCTCCTCTGTCACCTTCTCTTTCATGCTACAAGGTCTTTTTGGCCCAGCACAGTCTTCCTTCTTCCCCTTCGTATACATTCCCAATATACTGTCTTTCCACTCGTTTTCCATAACCCTCCACTCCCCCTCCACTTCCACATTCCTCCACTCTTCCCCTACAACTCTCCCCACCCCCTTCTCCTTCCCGTCAAAACTCCCCCCACCTTCCTCATTCGCTTCCTACACAACTCTCCCCCTCAACCCTCTCCTCCCACCCTTCCTTTACAAATCCCCCCCTCCTCCTCGTCACCTAATGTCCGCTTGTCCCGTGTTAGTGTTTGATGTGTAAACGCGACATGAACGACTTTGGTAATCATGAAGTTGTAGTAAGTGAGACCGAGTTTAATTCAGGGAAGTAACCAGATGTGGGTAAATTGGAGCATAGAAATAACCCTCCTAAACTCTGCAAGAAAACACATTCCTTTAGTCATATACGTGAAGGATTCTGTTTCCTGATATAGTTTGTAGGAATCAGTAACCTCCTAATTTCCCACACAACAGGTTACTTCCCTTAATTCAACACAACTCACTACTCTCTCTGATGGTATTTATTGAGCCTCTGTGGTGCCGTCGCTGAAAATATTCCCCCCTATTAAAATTGTATTACTTTGAATATAGATACAACACACATGTACTCAATAATCTACATAACTACTGTATTCTTTTTTAAATGTATTACCGTGAATATAGACACGACACACATTTACTCAATAGTCTAAATAGCTATTTTTTCCTGGTCAGTATAGGCGATGCAATAATAAAGGTTTATTTTGTGAAATGTGACAATCTGGTTTCGCAGCTCCAGATGAATGCTGAATATAACCTTTTGTAGGTGAATTGGAAGGCTACTGATTCCTCCAAACTATAGGTCAGAAAACAGACGCCTCTCAGAAGTCGTCGAGTCTTAAAACATGACCCACCTGAGTGTTGAAGGGAGTCTGAGGAGGTGGACGAGTTTGAGGTCCGGCAGGTGGTTGAGAAGAAGGGCAGCAGAGGCCAGCGACATCCCAGACACCTATAGTAAACAAACATATATTGGTTACACAGTCCCATTCATATTTAATTTCCTGTTACAATATTTTACCATATTTTCACTTTAAACTCCATATACGACACTTTTAAAATTTGCATATTGTACAAAACATGGCAAACATCCAGGCTATTGCATATATCTCAACCCAACACCCACTCCAATCCACCCAGCCCCACTCCAATCCACCCAGCCCCACTCACCTTCACCACCATCACTTGCGCCGCCCTACATACGTCCCCAGCAGGTCTCCTCCCTCCGTCACACCGATCTGAAGACTTGTAGGATGTGGAGGAGGAGCCCTTGTAACCCCTCACACCGCCACTCCTGCTGGGGGGACGACGAAGGTGTGTATGAGGAGGTAAATGACATCGGAGAAGGTTGATCACATGTCTCTTGGCCTCATCATTGGCATCTATATCTTCCTCCTCTCTGTTGTCATCCTCTTCTTCATCGTCGGGTAATTTCTTCTTCGTCTCCTCTTTAATCTCGTCGTCGTTCTCGTATTTGTCCCCCCTTCCTCCTTCGTTGTGTAATTTCCTCGTCTCCTCTTTAATCTCGTCGTCGTTCTCGTATTTGTTCCCTCTTCCTCCTCCTCCTCGCTGCTTCTCTTTATTCCTCGATTCCTTAACTTCAGCCTCGTCCCCGTCGCTGTGTTCTTCCTGCTTGTCCTCCTCCTCCTCCTCCTCGTCGTCTCTCCTCACTTGTTTATCCCTGGCCTCGTACTCGTCGTCGTCGTAGCTGCCTTCAACCTTGTCCTCGTCCTCCCTTGTTTCCTTGTTCTTATCGACGTGTGCTTGTTTTTTAGGCTCGTTAATCTCGTATTCGTAGCCTTCGTCCTCGTCCTTGATCTCGTTCCTGGTCTCGTCGTCATTAGATTCTCCTTCATGGTTTTTATTATCCTTCATTTTATCATCGTCGTCGTCCCATTCATCAGTACTAGAACGAGATTAGATAGGGATTGAGTTAGAAAGGGATTACATTAGAAAGGGATTACATTAGAAAGGGATTACATTAGAAAGGGATTATAAGTTAGAAAGGGATTATATTCCATAAGGATTACATTAGACAAGAGATAAAGTTAGTCAAAAATTCAAGTTAGACAAGAAATCCGTACACGCTAAAAAAAAAAAAAAAAAAAAAAAAAAAAAAAAAAAAAAAAAAAAAATCTCTCTCCCCACCCCTCCCTCAACTATCCCACAGAGGCAATTTTACAGTTTGTGAGTTGGAGATTATAATACATCACTTATTCATTGCTGGTCCATCACAACACGACACAATCACCGCCACATCACGTCCACTTTACTCAGCCTTGCATTCCCACCAGTGTTGCCGTTGCATGTATAATGATCGCTCGGGTAAATCCAGATCCACTTTGTTCGTATCGGAAAGAGTTGATATTGATTTTTATTATTATTATTATTATTTATTTTTTTGAAAGGTTTGTCAGTTTTTTTTAAGGACCCCTGTGGCATAGTCAGAGAATTGGTGGTTAGAGAGTCCTTCAAACATTGCCACGAAACGCACACACCTACAATACATTATAGGAGCTTGTTTCATGACATTGTCCGGAGGAATCAGAAGCCACCAGGTCTCGTACACCATCACAGGGTTCCTTAAAAGGTGGTAACTCATTTTAGGTACATTGGAGTGCCTTGATTCCTCCAAAGTATGCCAGGAAACAAGAACAAAAATAATGGTGTTCTGTTGCTTGGAATACTTTGGAGGAGTCAAGGCACTCCAATGTACCAAAAAAAGAATTACAACCTTTAGCGAAATAATGACTGCCGACATTCACACACACATTATAAATACTCAAACTTTGTGAATTCGAGCATGCAAAATCCCAGACAGAGTGACAGACGGACTAAAACAGAGACAGACAGAAAAATAGATAGACAGAAAACAGACAGACAGAAAAAAAACAGACTGACAGTAAAAAAAAAAAACTTTCACAAAAAAAAATCAAAACTTGACCCTTACAAGTGAATGACAAAAAACACTGACAGAAAAAAAAAAAAAAAAAAAAAAATTCACCACCCTTACAACTGACTGACTGAAAAACTGACCAGACAGACACACTTGACTCACGTGAAGTATACTGAGGTCTCTTCCGTGTGAGTAAACAGTTGGGGCAGGAGTGATGAGATGTCGTTGGTCCCACACGCCCCTAACACGAGAACTGGCAGGGGCAGGGGCAGGGGTAGAGGCAGGGGCAGGGGCAGGGGTAGAGGCAGGGGCAGGGGCAGGGGTAGAGGCAGGGGCAGGGGTAGAGGCAGGGGCAGGGGCAGGGGTAGAGGCAGGGGTAGGGGCAGGGGCAGGAGCAGGGGCAGGGGTAAGGGCAGGGGCAGGGACAGAGACAGGGGTTCATGTTTAGACTCGGGTACTACTTGCTGTTGTTGTTCTTCTTCTTCTTCTTGTTCTTCTTTTTTTTCCATGTTTTCTTGTTTATGTTTTTTATTTACTTTATCCTTACTTTTTCTTCCCTCGTTATCCTCCTCCTCTTGTTTCTTCGTCTTGATTTCCTTCTTTTCCTCCTCATTTCCCTCCTCTTCCTCTTTTCCCCACTCCTCCTTTATCCCCTCATAGACCTCTTTTTCCTCCTCTTCTTCCTCCTCCTCCTCCTCCTCGTCTTCATTATCCTCGTCTCCTTCCTCTTCCTCTTCTCTTCTTTCATTGATCTTCTTTTTACCCCACTCCTCCTCCTCTCCGTTTTTTATTCCATCTTTGTTTTCGATTATTTTATCATCCTTATACCTTTCATCTTCATCATCATCATCGTCTTCATCTTCCACTTCTTCCTCTTCCTCCTCCTCGTCTTCCTCTTCGTCATCTTCGTCTTCCTCTTCATCGTCGTCCTTCTCTATTTCTTTCTCTTCTTCATCTTCCCATTCATCTCCTTCCTCTTCGTCCTCTTTTTGCTTCTCCTTTTCGTTTTTCTTCGCTAGTTTCTCTTCCTCCTCTCTTCCATCATCTTCATCTCTCTCTTCCACATGGTTCCTCTCATCTCCTATCCTATTGCATTTATCAGTCTCGCCCTTTTCATCTTCATTCTCCTCGGTTTCTCCCTCATTATCACCTGTTCTCTTTACTTCATCGTCTTCTTTGAGTTTCATATCATTAGTTTTATCATTCCCTCTGGGTATCACATGTTCTCCTTCTCTTGCAACTCCTTCGTCCCTTACTGCTTTCCTTTCCTCTTCGTCTCTTTCCATTCCATCATTCATTTTGTGATCCCCAAATATATTCTTCTCTGCTTTCATTTCCCCTCCTTCATTTCTGACCATTCCATCTGAGTCGTCTTCCTGAATCCTACCCTCCTCTTCCCCATCAGAATATTTTAGTCTATCCACAGTTCTATAATTTTCAACGTGAATGTTTTTAAGAGAATGCCAGGGTCTGTTTTCATGGAAGTACGCAGCCGTGCTTAATTGTGCCACCGGAGAAAATAGCATACGTTTTTTATCCTGCTTTCCATTCATTGCTGTCTGGGGTACTGTATTTTTCATGTGTGTCTTAAGAGGAGCCCTTACATTGACCAGGTCGCGTAGCAAATCAGCCTCGTTACTCGTACTCCCACTTGAGGTACTTCGATGGTAAACAGGACTGAAGAGATCAAGATTAGCCTCATCATTCTCTCTAGGGTTGATCGTCGTGTCGCCAATATCACCGGCGTTCGTATGCTTTCGTCCACTAAAATTATATCCAGAATCGGAAGGAGACAAAATATATTCTTGATCTCTATCGGTCTTCAAAGGATGCATGACAATATTTTGATCACCAATAGTCGTATGTTTTGGCTTTGCACCATACTCGTCAGAAACAAATCCTGGAGCAGCGAGAACGAGACTACCAGCTACATCTTGGGTATTGTTGAAGGCGTTTGAAGGTGTTTTATGGTGCTGTTGGTGTGATGTGTGAAGAGGGGCGTCGTGTTTTCCTGCTTGTGTGTGTTTGTGTGGTGTTTGAAGAGGGGCGTTGTGTGTTCCTGCTTGTGTGTGTTGTTGTGGTGTTTGAAGAGGGGCGTTGTGTGTTCCTGCTTGTGTGTGTTGTTGTGGTGTTTGAAGAGGGGCGTCGTGTGTTCCTGCTTGTGTGTGTTTGTGTGGTGTTTGAAGAGGGGCGTCGTGTGTTCCTGCTTGTGTGTGTTTGTGTGGTGTTTGAAGAGGGGCGTCGTGTGTTCCTGCTTGTGTGTGTTTGTGTGGTGTTTGAAGAGGGGCGTCGTGTGTTCCTTCCCGTCTGTGTTTCTGGTGGTGTTGTGTAAGAAGAAGTGCGTCGTCTACTGCTTCTCGTGTGTGTTGTTGACGACGTGGTGTGTGAGGGGGCTGCACGGCCGTCCATATCGTGTACACTGAGAGCCCCGTCGTCAACACCAGTATCACTAACCTCCATACAGTCAGCAGGCGTCGGTTCATCGTCGTCAAAGATGGTCGATCCTGTAACGAAAATTAGTTGCTGTAACGAAAAAAAAAAGAGTTGCATTAACGATAAAATTAGTTGCTGTATCGAAAAAAAAATGAGTTGCCGTAACGAAAATTAGTTACTGTAACGAAAATTAGGTGCTGTACCTTTTTACAATTTTCTGTGCCACTGTATCTAGAGTGATGTGTAATTCTCAGGTTATAAAAAAATGACCTTGTATTTATTATATATATATATATTTACAGTATAGGCGCACTCAAGTAATCACGATTATAACCCCGGCAAAAGTAATCGGATATCTATACTTTATTGGAACTCGATACTCTCGGGGAAAGCGAGTGTAATATTGACACTTAAAGAGAAATTAAAGCTGACCAACTTATCAAGAACGTGGGAAGAAATGGCAGTGGGAGTATGACGAAATGAGATGAAGAGGCAATTATTATTATATACAGTGTATATATATATATAAACGTGTTAGACTGTACAGCACCACGTGCATATGTATATGTAATATTTTTAGGAAATAGATATATCCTTCTTTATATATATATATATATATATATATATATATATATATATATATATATATATATATATATATATATATATATATATATATATATATATATATATATATATATATATATATATATATATATATATATATATATCCTTCGTTCAGCAAGGCAAATCCTCTGATTGTTTCTATTTACAGTTCGCCAAGTTAAGCACGTAGCAGACAGCGATCGTTAGCGAGTCTGAACAATGAAGTGGCCGGTGATACCAGCTTGTTATCACAGAAACAAATCGTTAGCAGAGGTAAAGTGCGGCCTACCTGGAGCCGTAATGACCAAGGCTATACGTACACACTCACCCTCCACCACCACCAATACACACACCTGGACAGATTCCTTAGGTAACGCCGGGTATAATTTTTCTTCGCATAAAAGCCCTCCAAATATCCCTTCAGTCAGTCAGTAATTAAGTGGATTTATTTCTAATTACTGTACGGCAATTATATTCGCAGAATGAGAACCAAATATCAGAGTAATGAAACTACTGCTCAGTTGTTAAGGACCTTGTGATTGTGTATGAGAAATGGAGGCTTCTGATTACTCCTGACTATACCATGCAACAAGTTCCCTCTATATAGGTGGTGGTTTATGGTAATATTTGAAGGACATGCTTGCCTCCAATTTTCTGAGTACATCACTGGGTCCCCTCTTAAGGACCCCCGTGATGTAGTCAGATTTTGGAGGTTAGGGAGTCTTTCAAACATTGCCACGAAACACCACCTACATTAAAGGAGCTTATTTCTTGGCAATAGTCAGGAGGAATCAGTAGCCACCAGGTCTCATACACGATTACAGGCTCCCTTTATAGCATTCTTGTAGTAGTAGATTGATAACACTCTTCCATCTTATATCTGCATCATTGTTTACTGTGATTATAAATAAGTACATTGTAACTGAAGGATACTTTTATCACGATACCATCTGCGAACAACATTAGACTCCTTACCACCGAGTATGTATAAATTAGTCACCATGAAGTAATATAAACACAACACACTTGATAAATATATACAGTACCTGGCTTTCTCCAACTAGCAGATACAGTATGTCCCAGTCCCACCATACCACACCAACACCACTCACTCCACACACAGTCCTTCCTTCCAATCCACCACTTACCACACACACTGCGTAACTGACTGTTTGTATCTTGGAGACTTGGACTAGACAGTGGACACCCTCAGGTCCCTCTCCCTCTGTAAAGTTGGTGTTGGTGAATGAACTCCGTCTCGATACTTCAATTTGAAACGTACCGTCAGCTTAGTTTGTTTACCCATTTCCCTGCCCATTACTACATGTAGGTTAAACGACACATCTGACCTTAGGAGTGAAATTTAACTTTGATAAATGCGGGCCTTGTTCTGTTACAGTTTATGATCTTTCTTTCCTCTTACAACAACTACTTTTTCTTTAACATAGTCGAATTACACCATTATTGGGATCAAAATTACAACGCTTATCCTGTTTTATATTTGTTTGAACTTGAACTGGCTTAATACTCGATCAGGCAATTCAGAGAGAGAGACAGAGAGACAGACACAGAAACAGAGACAGAGACACAGAGTAAGAAAGAGATATTACACTTGAACCAACATACACCAGACAATTTTACATGACTGTGGTAAAACCCTTGGCTGTCCAGTAGTTCGTTAACGAGACAAACATCTGGCGATCTTATTATTTATTCACCAGGGAAGAGCCATGAACACCTCCCCCTCGCTAAAAGAATGGGACTTAATGCGTCTGGCGATGCGATGTATTGCAGGGAGAGCAGCTGTGAAATAATTGATATCCCTACACAGATGGTGGTGGTGGTGGTGGTGATGGTGAATATGGTGGTGGTGGTGGTGATGGTGATTATAATGGTGGTAGTAGTGGTGGTGATGGTGAATATGGTGGTGGTGGTGATGGTGATGGTGAATATAATGGTGGTAGTAGTGGTGGTGGTGGTGGTGATGGTGGAAATAGTAATGATGATGGTAGACTTCATAGTGATGTTGGTAATGGTGGTAATGGTGGTAGTGGAGGTGATGAATGTTAATGTACTCGTCTGTGTGTGTATAGTTGAAGATGCAGTTAAGTGTACCCAGAATATATCAATGAAGGTTGTATTGTGTGTTGATGTAGCGTTTGTGATTAATTACTTCAATATATTTCTGCCTATCAGCTCAATAAATATCTTCAGACAAAAAAATAATAGATACATATACTCTAATTATTTACAGCTTCGCCTACTGATTTGCATAAAGGTCACCAAGTAAAGGAAACATAAACACAGGATATTACTATGGATGAGTGTTTTTTTATTCAGCCATCATCAGCAAGAGACTGACTCACAGTAATATTCATCCACACTATTCATTGACCTAACAGTTGTGGATATGAAAATTGTGGTTTTACATGCCCCAACCACCCACCACCACTACGACCACCCACCACCAATATATATACCAATACCACCCACCACCACCTCCAACACCAATACCACCACGACTACTACCATTACCACCACGACTACTACCACTACCACCCACCACCACCTCCAACACCAATACCACCACGACTACTACTATTACCACCACGACTACTACCACTACCACCCACCACCACCACCACCAACACATCCATCCACCACCACCACTACCATTCACCACTACTTCCATCCACCACCACTACCACCCACCACAACTTCTACTACCACCACCACCACTACCACCCACCAACACATCCATCCACCACCACCAACACATTTATCTACCACTACCACCCACCACCACCAGCACATTTATCTACCACTACCACTACCCACCACCCACGACCACTACCACCACCACTTCTACCCTTCCTGCTTTGGTGTGGTCTACAACTCTACATAATTAAATCTTCCTGTCTTCACTCATTTCTACACGTCTCCATCTCTATTCGTTTCCCATTTTCTTTCGCTCGCCAACTAATCACTGCCTCTCCCTTCTTCCACAGACTGGCCATCTAATAAAGACAAATGTAGAGTTGGGAGTCAGAGCTTAGAAGGAGTCCCACAGCTCATCTCCTTATTGTCACAATGCCTAATTTCTCCAGGCAGGTTTCACTTTCTTTGGTGAATATTGTTACATATATTTTTGTTTATAGTATAAGTTTGTATGTGTGTGTGAGAGAGGGTGTGTGTGTGAGTGTGTGGGATGTATGTGTGAGATAGATATATACAGGAGATAGATAGAAAAATTGGAAATTTTAATGTGTATTTGCGTTTACTTTTTTCATGTAAAATATGATTATCATATTCTAAAATTGAAACATAGCCTTGGATGTCAGGTACTGCTTTACTAAATATTGTGAAAGTGAAATCTCGTACTTTATCTTAGTCACTGCTGTAACAAAGATTGACGACAGCACTCCGGTGTGATTTATACAAGAAATAACAGAATTCCAGATTTGGTTAGCGTGTGGGTACGACTTGACATAACATTCAGATACATAAATCATCGGGTACTGCAAGCTGACTTAATAAAGTTTACATTTTGTCTACTCTTCGGAAGCTAACTTAACCTAACCATATATAACATAACATAACCAAACTATACCTAACCTAACCAAACATAACCGTACTTAACATGACCTTACATAACCTAACCATACTTAACCTAACCTAACCCAACCCAACATAACCTGACTTGTTTAGTCTCATGGTTCGATATCTCTAATGTTACACACACTTCTAAACATACTGAATATAAACAGTATGCCAGAGACTAGACTTGTATTGTGTGCAGATCAAACAAATTATATCCAGGTCTCTTTTATATTTCATGTAAAATAATAATTCAATCTTGAAACAGTATATTCAAAGAGAGAGTGAGTGAACAATTTCCGGTATTCCAGTTGATGTTAAAACAAAATAAGAAAAAAAAACCCAGTGTCAGGGATACAATACTGTCGAATGTACAGTTGGAGAACAACCATCTATCTATCTATCTATCTATCTATCTATCTCAATCATATTTCTTCCCTCAACGACAAACCCCTTTCACTCCTCCACTATTCGTTTCAACCCTCTCCTATTTACTTGCCACTCCCACCACCCCAGCCAATGTCACTGAATATCTATCTACCTATACATACATCTATACTCACGATGTGTTGGGTTGGCTGGTGGGACTGTGTGGTTGGTGACTGCGTTTTGTACCCGGACTCACGCGAGAACCTAATATTATAACAGGGTCCACCACAGCTGCATGTGTTCAGTCACTGGCATTAATTTTCGCCCCTCCTCCTGCCTGCCCTTTAGTCTGTGTACTGTACGTGAAAAACGAAAGAGAATAAAATAAAATTAAACATATTGAAAGAGAGATAAAGGTATTAAAATAGTGAAAAAAGATTATAAATAAATACAAAAAAAACACTAAGGAAGTGTATGAAACATAAAGAATAACTGAAAAACGAACTGAAATGTCAATATATATTGTATACCAAATACATCTTGTAATAGCAAAGAAAACGGGCAAGACACAAAAAACTAATGAAAAACTAGGAAACTACTTTTGGTTGGTTACTAAGGGCAGCGAAAATTAATATGTCTGAATTAAGGATATCCACCAATTCATATCACGTATTATAAGGAGTGTTGGAGAGAATAGTAATGAATGTCCCGAAGCAAACCAAACCAAACCAATGGAGAGGGAAAGAACACAGCCAACAAACAACTCATAGTACTCTTCTTCCCTTCCTTACCTTTTCACTCTCCTTCCCTATCCCTCCCTCACCTTCTTTTCTCCACTTTCCCTCCCTAACTTTTTCTTCTCCCCACCTCCCTGCCTCACATTCTCCCTCCACACTTTCCTCCCTGCCTCCCTTCATCCCTCCCTCCCTCTCTCCCTTCTCATCCCAGCCTGTCTCACCTCCCTGCCTCCCTTCTCATCCCTGCCTCTTTCACCTCCCTGTCTCCCCTCATTCCTCCCTCCCTCACCTCCCTGCCTCCCCTCTCATCCCTCCCTCACTCACCTCTGCCTCCCCTCATCCCTCCCTCACCTCCCTGCCTCCCCTCTCATCCCTGCCTCCCCTCTCATCCCTGCCTCCCCTCTCATCCCTGCCTCTCTCACCTCCCTGCATCCCCCCTTCCCTCCCTGCATCCCCCCTTCCCTCCCTGCCTGCCTGCCTGCCTGCCTACTGACAATTACAGGGAGTTATACGGCCGTGACTGGTATAAGTGCACGGGTTGGTCCAGTTTTGGCCGGAAAAATGAACGTGATGCGACTCCATGTCCATTGCTGTACTCTGCCCCCTCCCCCGTCCCTCCTCCACGTGTTGTATTGCCCCCGCCCCCACCACCATACACCCCTGTATTGTTCTCCCCCCTACTCCCCTTGTAACGCCCCCCCCTCCCATCTCCTCCCCAGGTAACGACCCCCTCCCTTACCCGTGCTATACTGCCCCCCCTTCCCTTCCTTCCCTTCCCTCCCCTCCCCTCTATCCCCATTGTTTTCTGATTCCCCCACCACCCTCGTTCAGTACTCCCAGAGCCGTAGAATAGAAGAGTCTGGACAACCGCTCTGCTAAAAAAAAAATTATATAAAAAAAAAAAATTATATAAAAAAAAATTATATAAAAAAAAATTTATATAAAAAAAAAATTATATAATTTTTTTTTATATATAAAAAAAATATATAAAAAAAATTATATAAAAAAAATTTATATAATTTTTTTTTATAATTTATTTTTATATAAAAATATATATATATATATATATATATATATATATATATATATATATATATATATATATATATATATATATATATATATATATATATATATATATATATATATATATATATATATATATATATATATATATATATATATATATATATATATATAAAAAAAATATATATAAAAAAATATATAAAAAAATTATATAAAAAAATATATATAAAAAAATATATATAAAAAATATATATAATATATATATATATAAATATATATATATATATATATATATAATATTTTATATATAATATATATATAAAAAATATATATAAATATATAAAAATATATATATATATTATATATATAAAAATATATATATATATATATATATATATATATATATATATATATATATATATATATATATATATATATATATATATATATATATATATATATATATATATATATATATATATATATATATATATATATATATATATATATATATATATATATATATATATATATATATATATATATATATATATATATATATATATATATATATATATATATATATATATATATATATATATATATATATATATATATATATATATATATATATATATATATATATATATATATATATATATATATATATATATATATATATATATATATATATATATATATATATATATATATATATATATATATATATATATATATATATATATATATATATATATATATATATATATATATATATATATATATATATATATATATATATATATATATATATATATATATATATATATATATATATATATATATATATATATATATATATATATATATATATATATATATATATATATATATATATATATATATATATATATATATATATATATATATATATATATATATATATATATATATATATATATATATATATATATATATATATATATATATATATATATATATATATATATATATATATATATATATATATATATATATATATATATATATATATATATATATATATATATATATATATATATATATATATATATATATATATATATATATATATATATATATATATATATATATATATATATATATATATATATATATATATATATATATATATATATATATATATATATATATATATATATATATATATATATATATATATATATATATATATATATATATATATATATATATATATATATATATATATATATATATATATATATATATATATATATATATATATATATATATATATATATATATATATATATATAAAAAAAAAAATATATGAAAAAAAAAATTATAAAAAAAATTATGTAAAAAAAAATTATATAAAAAAAATGTTATATAAAAAAAATTATATGAAAAAAATTTATATAATTTTTTTTTATATATAAAAAAATTATATAATTTTTTTTTATATAATTTTTTTTGTATAAAAAAAAATTATATAAAAAAAAATTTATATAAAAAAAAATTATATAATTTTTTTTTTATATAAAAAAATGTTTATATATATATATATATATATATATATATATATATATATATATATATATATATATATATATATATATATATATATATATATATATATATATATATATATATATATATATATATATATATATATATTTTAATAAACATTTTTTATTATTATTTTTTTTTTTATTAATTTTTTTTCGTCGTCGTCACCGCCGCCACCGCCCCGCCCCCGCCGCCCCGCTGCCGCCTCTTCGCCGCCGCCCCGCTGTCACCCCGCCGCTGCAGCCCCGCCGCCACCGTCGTTTTTTAATAATTAGTTTTTTTAATTGTTTTTTCTTAATAATATATATATTTTTTAATATTTTTATTTTATTAATTAAATTTTTTTATTAACTTTTTTTTTTTTTTTTTTTTTTTTTTTTTTATTCGTCTTC
>JAWZYT010002047.1:80000-87500 GCA_034508575.1 Petrolisthes manimaculis | reverse complement strand
ATTGTTCATTGTGTGTGTGTGTGTGTGTGTGTGTGTGTGTGTATGTATCACGAGTGTGTGTGTGTGTGTATACCTGTAGAACTGAGAGGTTATAAGACAAACATATACACATAATAAACACAAATTAAATTATTATATTATCTATTATCAATTTATAAAACAAAATAAGGCATATAAATAAATAACTATATAGTGTTGTGTGTATGTATGTATGTATCCTGCATGGTTATAAATTACAGGACAAACACACACACACAAACACACACACACACACACACAAACCATAGCAGTTCGAATTACGCTGGGGTTTCCCTCAAGCCAAGCCGTTATTGACGTCCACACCGTCAACTTTAATGACGTCGGCTGTAATGTGAACCAAGGGTATTCCTCAGGTGGACGTCAAGCCAAGCCGTTATTGACGTCCACACCGTCACGTTTAATGACGTCGGCTGTAATGTGAACCAAGGGTATTTTTTGCACATAGAAAAATAAATTAAATAATATTAGTTAATTAAATATTGACATTTGTTATTGTTATTGTTGGTTATTGTTGGTTATTGTTAGTTATTGTTATTGTTGGTAATTGTTATTGTTATTATTAGTTATTAATTGTTATTGTTGGTCATTGTTATTATTGGTTATTGTTATTATTAATTGTTATTATTATTGTTGATTATTATTATTGTTGGTTATTGTTATTGTTATTGGTTATTGTTGGTTATTATTATTGTTATTGTTATTGTTAGTTATTGTTATTATTATTGTTATTGTTAGTTATTGTTATTATTATTTGTTACTATTGGTTATTGTTATTGTTGGTTATTGTTATTGTTATTGTTGTTTATTGTTATTATTGGTTATTGTTATGGTTATGATTATTGTTATGGTTATGGTTATTGTTATTGTTGGTTATTGTTATTGTTGGTTATTGTTATTGTTGGTTATGGTTATTGTTGGTTATGGTTATTGTTATTGTTGGTTATGGTTATTGTTATTGTTGGTTATTGTTATTGTTGGTTATTGTTATTGTTATTGTTGGTTATTGTTATTGTTGGTTATGGTTATTGTTATTGTTGGTTATTGTTATTGTTGGTTATGGTTATTGTTATTGTTGGTTATTGTTATTGTTATTGTTGGTTATTGTTATTGTTGGTTATTGTTATTGTTATTATTGGTTATTGTTATTGTTATTGTTGGTTATTGTTATGGTTATTGCTGGTTATTGTTATTGTTATTGTTGGTTATTGTTATTGTTGGTTATTGTTATTGTTATTGTTGGTTATGGTTATTGTTAATGTTGGTTATTGTTATTGTTATTGTTGTTTATTGTTATTATTGGTTATTGTTATTGTTGGTTATTGTTATTGTTGGTCATTGTTATGGTTATTGTTATTGTTAGTTATTGTTATTTATTGTTATTGTTATTATTGTTTGTTACTATTGGTTATTGTTATTGTTGGTTATTGTTATTGTTATTGTTGTTTATTGTTATTATTGGTTATTGTTATGGTTATGGTTATTGTTATTGTTGGTTATTGTTATTGTTGGTTATTATTGTTATAGGTTAGTGTTATTTAATATTATAGTTATATATATAAAACTACACACACACACATCTATACACACACACACACACACACACACACACACATCTACATCAATGGCACACACACACACACACACACATACACATCTATGCACACACACACACACACACATACACATCTATAACACACACACATACACATCTATACACACACACACACACATCTATGCACACACACACACATACACACACACACACACACAGGGGTGATGATCTCTCTCTCTCTCTCTCTCTCTCTCTCTCTCCTTCAATCTTGTACAGGTATCTGAAAATATAAAGAATACATTATTTATTTGTCTTGTAAGTGTGTGTGTGTGTGTGTGTGTGTGTGTGTGTGTGTGTGTGTGTGTTACTATTTATTACTATTTATTTATTAATTTCATTATTTATTTAGTTATTTATTCATTTATTTGTCAGTGTAAACAAAAGGAAATAATTATTACCTTATTGTTGATTAATTATATGGTGTGTGTGTGTGGTGATGGTAGTAGTAGTAGTAGTAGTAGGTGGTGGTTAGTAGTAGTAGTAGTAGTAGTGGTGGTGGTAGTAGTAGTAGTGGTAGTAGTAGTGGTGGTGATGGTAGTAGTAGTAGTGGTAGTGATGATGGTGGTAGTGATGATTGTACAGCCATAAGTTAATCATTTCTGCGAAAAAACAAGTAATTAAAAAAAAAAAAAAAAAAAAAAAAAAAAACTTACATTATTAATATCACACATACACGATTTCACAATACAATTATTAACTTCGCAGTCCATAGGTTAATATTTCTTAATAGTCGGACTTTCGGTTTTTAATTTAACATTCGCTGTAACTACTTCTTTAACACACAAATTAATATTAATAATGCCTAAATGATTAATTACAGTAATTAAATGATTAATTACAGTAACTAAATGATTAATTACAGTAACTAAATGATAACAGAATATTATTATTACAAAATAAATACTAATAAATATAATTATATACTCACCAAATCGTATCCCTTTCTCATGGTTAATTAATAGTCACAGTAGGCCTAGGTGGTGGTAGGCCTATACTCTGGACTCTTGAAGCACCTCTCTCTTCACCTCTCCCACCTAGAATGACACCAGCCAGGCCTAGGTGGTGGTAGGCCTATAAAGCAATAGTTATTTTTTAAGTTAGAGGAAATATTCGTAAACACTTTTAACACGAATAAACCCAAAATTGAATAAATTAGGTAACAATTAATTCAATAAATATATCACTAATAAACCCAAAATTAAATTACGCCATAATTAATTCACTAAATAATAATAAATAATAAATAATAATAAATAAATAATAAATAATAAATAATCCAATACTTAATCCTGGTTGAGGTTCTGTTAACACTGTGATGGTCGGCGGTGAACTGAACTAACCACCGACTAGATTACTCCCTCACCGACACACACACACACACACACACACACCGACACACACACACACACACACCGACACACACACACACCGACACACACACACACACACGAGAGGAGAGTTGGGAGAGGTTGTCGGTGTGTGTAAATTATGAGTTAACATTTTTAGTTCTCCTAACCTTAGTTTTATACCTAGATTAATCATTTTTTTACCCTATATGCAGGGATAGGTGATGCATCTATCCTATAAATTTCATCAACGTATCTCTTATAGATTTTGTGTAAAACGGTAATTACCTGTGATGTGATGTAGTGAGATAATTGGAGGTTAGCGAGTGCTTCAAATATAATTATCATTCGGTTTCAGCCAATCACCGATAATGTTAAGAGTGTGTGTGTGTGTGTGTGTTTAGAGAGAGAGAGAGAGAGAGAGAGAGAGAGAGAGAGAGAGAGAGAGAGAGAGAGAGAGAGAGAGAGAGAGAGAGAGAGAGAGAAGAGAGAGAGAGAGAGAGAGAGAGAGAGAGAGAGAAATAAATATCCACCAACACACACACACGTACACGTACACGTACACACACACAGCCAATCACCGATAATGTTAGAGAGTGTGTGTGTGTGTGTGTGTGTTTACAGAGAGAGAGAGAGAGAAATAAATATCCACCAACACACATACACACGTACACACACACACACACACACACACACGTCTCGTGAAAAAAACTAGTCCCCTAAAAACCTATATATTTAACCATTTCAACAATTTCTTTCTCCCAGGTGTATTTTCTAGTTATATTTAAGGATTAACTACTATATTTAACATTCCTATACATTATCTTTAGCCTCAGCCACATAGAATACAATTATTCCTAATATTAATTTTAACACAAATATTTTTCCGCCAACGAAAATATCTCGTCTTTTTTTTTTTTTTTTTTTTTTTTTTTTTTTTTTTTAACCCTACACCTCACTTAACTAATTTTCTAAGTAATTTACCCGTAAAAATGCTGGTATTTTATGGAGAGTGAAGTTAGTAATTATATATTAATTATATATATATATATTAGTTAGAGGAAATATTCGTAAACACTTTTAACACGAATAAACCCAAAATTAAACCAAATTAGGCCATAATTAATTCAATAAATATATCACTAATAAACCCAAAATTAAATAAATTAGGCCATAATTAATTCAATAAATATATCACGAATAAACCCAAAATTAAATTAAATTAAGCCGTAATTAATTCACTAAATATATCACTTCAATAAATAAATAATTCACTAAATATATCACTTCAATAAATAAATAATCCAATACTTAATCCTGGTTGAGGTTCTGTTAACACTGATGGTCGGCGGTGAACTGAACTAACCACCGACTAGATTACTCCCTCACTGACACACACACACACACACACACCGACACACACACACACACACACACGAGAGGAGAGTTGGGAGAGGTTGTCGGTGTGTAAATTAAATTATGAGTTAATATTTCTAGTTCTCCCAACCTTAGTTTTATACCTAGATCAATCATTTTTTTACCCTATATGCAGGGATAGGTGATGCATCTATCATATAAATTTCATCAACGTATCTCTTATAGATTTTGTGTAAAACGGTAATTAGTGAGATAATTGAAGGTTAGCGAGTGCTTCAAATATTACCACGAAACACAACTTATATAGAAGGAGCTTGTTTGGGGGGGACTGGGGGGTGCGGCAATAAAGGGACAGGCTTTTAGGGGACTGGGGGGTGCGGCAATAAGGGGACAGGCTTGGGGGGGGACTGGGGGGTGCGGCAATAAAGGGACACCACTTGTTTGGTGGCGTAGTGAGGAGGAATCAGAAGCCACGAAAAGGTTCATATTATATACACACACACACACACACAGACACACATACACACATACACATACACACACACACATACAGACACACACATACAGACACACATACAGACATTATATACACGATCACGGGATTGTGTGTGTGTGTGTGGTGTGTGTGTGTTAGGAGATAATTATTCCTCCAAGCTAATTTTGGGGGGTGCGGGAATAGGGGGACAGGCTTGGGGGGGGGGGGGGACAGGCTTGGGGTGGGTAGAAAGCCTGTCCCCCCCCCCCAAGCCTGTCCCCGTATTCCCACCCCCCCCAAACCAGTGTGTGTGTGTGTATATATATCCACTCTCCAGCCACATACTAAAACTCTCTCTCTCTCTCTCTCTCTCTCTGCGCACACACACACACACACACACGTTCTCAGTCACACACACACACGTACACACACACACGTACACACACACACACACACACACACGTTCTCAGTCCTTTTCCCACAAACCAAAATTTTTTTGACCGACTAAAAAATATCAAAAATCCATATATGTCAATTTTGAGTAATGGATATGAGAGGGGGGATAATTGTCATGTTGGAGTTACATACATACATACATACATACACACCTAGTAAGTACACATGCATCTTTCAAGTTTCCTGAGTAAGTTCCCTAATCCGTAACATTGGAGGGAAATGTTTATTAATGTTTATAAACAAAGGAACATCAACCCGGGTTGGTGGTGGGTGGGTTCTATTTACACCAGACAACCCGGGTCTTTATCACCAACCCAGGTTGACAACCCGGGTTTTTCCCGCCAACCCAGGTTGATCAAGTGGTATAAATAGAAGACACCTTTATAATACAATAACAAACTCAAATATCATAGTTTACACACATACATACATACACACCCCTACCGTACACACATAGACACCGTACACACACACACACCCCGTACACGCACACACCCCTACCGTACACACATAGACACCGTACACACACACACACCCCGTACACGCACACAAACCTACCGTACACACACACACACATTCCTCCCACCAACCTCTCTACTTCACTCACTACCTACGTGTAAACTACAATGCATAGAAACTTATACTTAGTTTCATTCTAAGCAGAAACTCTTCCTCTTTCCAATGAGACTATTCCCAGCTGTCTAGGACTACTGGTTACAAAGATATCATGTGAGGAATACACATGTGTAGCTTTCATCCCTCTCTCTTACATACGCGTACACACACATTTCTCTCTATCGGTCTCTCTACTTCACTCACTACTTACGTGTAAACTATAATTCCTAGAAACTTATACTTAGTTTTATTTTAAGCAGAAACTCTTTCTCTTTCCATTGAGACTATTCCCAGCTGTCTAGGACTACTGGCTACAAAGATATCACGTGAGGAATACACATATGTAACTTTCATCCCTCTCTCTAACATACGCGTACACACACATTTCTCTACGAGTACACACACATTTCTCTCTTTGTCGGTCTATTACATTCACTCTTTCTCTCTAAACTACAATACCTAGAAACTTATACTTAGTTTCATTTTAAGCAGAAACTCTTCCTCTTTCCAATGAGACTATCCCCAGCTGTCTAGGTCTACTGGCTACAAAGATATCATGTGAGGAATACACATATGTAATTTATTTTTTGGCCCGGGCGAGGCGTCAGTGAGTGGTGGGGACCTTACACCTTACCACACACACACACACACACACAGCCAACCATCCATACACCGACACAGCCAACCATCCACACACCACCACACACACACACACACACCGACACTACACCACTACACCTTACACCTCACACCTTACCACACACACACACCAACACACCAGTACACACACACACACACACACACCAGTACCCACACACACACACACACCAGTACCCACACACACACACACACCAGTACCCACACACACACCAACACACCAGTACACACACACACACACACACCAGTACCCACACACACACACACACACCAGTACACACACACACACACACACACCAGTACCCACACACACACCAACACACCAGTACACACACACACACACACACACCAGTACCCACACACACACACACACACACACCAGTACACACACACACACACACACCAGTACCCACACACACACACACACCAACACACCAGTACCCACACACACACACACACCAGTACACACACACACACACACACCAGTACACACACACACACACACACACACACACACACACACCAGTACACACACACACACACACACACACACACACACACACACACCAGTACCTAATAACACCTTCACCTTACAACGTCAACCTCACAATTATCATACGTACATACATACATACATAAATACATACATACATACACACATACATACACATCTAGTAAGTACACATACACCTCTCAAGTTAACTCGATCATCATGTTTGTGTGTGTGTTTATGTGTGTGTGTTTATGTGTGTGTGTTTATATGTGTGTGTGTGAGGGAGAGAAAGAGTGTGTGTGTGTGTTTATGTGTGTGTGTTTATATGTGTGTGTGTGAGGGAGAGAAAGAGTGTGTGTGTGTGTTTATGTGTGTGTGTTTATGTGTGTGTGTGTGAGGGAGAGAAAGAGAAAGTGTGTGTGTGTGTGTT
>JAWZYT010002047.1:60000-70000 GCA_034508575.1 Petrolisthes manimaculis | reverse complement strand
TACGAAAACGATGGATTTTGTAAATTCCCAACGGTGAATTTATAGAACTTTTTACGAGCTTTTGAATGCTATACATACGATCCTTCTATAGTTTATAATAACAGAGCTTATTGATATCAAAGTTCACCAACCATTATTTCCAGAAAAACGCCTGCAAAGTTTGAGATTGCATTCTGCACGTTAGAGAAAACTAACTAAATAAAAAAAAGCAGTTACTCAAAGGCTGTTTGTTATGTAACCATTTCTACACTTTCGATATTTATGTCAATGATTTTCGTGAAACCAATGTCCCTTTTTTTTTTTTTTTTTTTTTTTTTAATTATTATTATTATTATTATTATTATTATTATTACGTCTCTCCCACACCAACCTATTCCAAACAAATGTCTTGAGTAAATAAAGAGAAGGTAAACAAAAGATTGCCTTGATGCTGTAATACCCAGTCAATCTATAATAAGTAAATCACCTGTAGTGGTCTGCATCCTCTTGTTTCCATCTTCTTGCTTGGGTAGTCGTAGTTGGGTAGTTGCTCTTGTCGTAGTCCATACATGCTGTAAGGAAATACAGAGTGACGTATAAGATAATTTAACACCTATACCCTACCTACCTATACCTATATTCACAGTCTAATTATTATCACCATCATAATATCCAAATAAAATATAGTCAATCTATAATAAGTAAATCACCTCTTGTTTCCTCTTGTTTCCTCTTGTTTCCATCTTCTTGCTTGGGTCCTCTTGTCGTAGTCCATACATGCTATAAGGACATACAGAGTGACGTATAAGATAATAATAATAATAATGATACGTACTTCACAATTGAAAATCAGTCTTCTGGTTTTAAAGTTACGATTTTTTTTAGGCCTAAATTATATCATTACTAAAACTCTATCTTCTACAATCCCAATTAAATCATCTTGCTGTGCAATTGAATAAACTCACAGAAAGTATATCTAAACTTTCACCGTCGCAAGTTTGAGAAATAGAAAGTTATACAAACTTTTTTTTGTTATTTTTCCAATTAAAAAAAAAATAGCCATACGAAAACGATGGATTTTGTAAATTCCCAACGGTGAATTTATAGAACTTTTTACGAGCTTTTGAATGCTATACATGCGATCCTTCTATAGTTTATAATAACAGAGCTTATTGATATCAAAGTTCACCAACCATTATTTCCAGAAAAACGCCTGCAAAGTTTGAGATTGCATTCTGCACGTTAGAGAAAACTAACTAAATAAAAAAAAGCAGTTACTCAAAGGCTGTTTGTTATGTAACCATTTCTACACTTTCGATATTTATGTCAATGATTTTCGTGAAACCAATGTCCCTTTTTTTTTTTTTTTTTTTTTTTTAATTATTATTATTATTATTATTATTATTATTATTATTACGTCTCTCCCACACCAACCTATTCCAAACAAATGTCTTGAGTAAATAAAGAGAAGGTAAACAAAAGATTGCCTTGATGCTGTAATACCCAGTCAATCTATAATAAGTAAATCACCTGTAGTGGTCTGCATCCTCTTGTTTCCATCTTCTTGCTTGGGTAGTCGTAGTTGGGTAGTTGCTCTTGTCGTAGTCCATACATGCTGTAAGGAAATACAGAGTGACGTACAAGATAATTTAACACCTATACCCTACCTACCTATACCTATATTCACAGTCTAATTATTATCACCATCATATATCCAAATAAAATATAGTCAATCTATAATAAGTAAATCACCTCTTGTTTCCTCTTGTTTCCTCTTGTTTCCATCTTCTTGCTTGGGTCATCTTGTCGTAGTCCATACATGCTGTAAGGAAATACAGAGTGACGTATAAGATAATTTAACACCTATACCCTACCTACCTATACCTATATTCACAGTCTAATTATTATCACCATCATAATATCCAAATAAAATATAGTCAATCTATAATAAGTAAATCACCTCTTGTTTCCTCTTGTTTCCATCTTCTTGCTTGTGTCATCCTCTTGTCGTAGTCCATACATGCTATAAGGGCATACAGAGTGACGTATAAGATAATAATAATAATAATGATACGTACTTCACAATTGAAAATCAGTCTTCTGGTTTTAAAGTTACGATTTTTTTTAGGCCTAAATTATATCATTACTAAAACTCTATCTTCTACAATCCCAATTAAATCATCTTGCTGTGCAATTGAATAAACTCACAGAAAGTATATCTAAACTTTCACCGTCGCAAGTTTGAGAAATAGAAAGTTATACAAACTTTTTTTTGTTATTTTTCCAATTAAAAAAAAAATAGCCATACGAAAACGATGGATTTTGAAAATTCCCAACGGTGAATTTATAGAACTTTTTACGAGCTTTTGAATGCTATACATACGATCCTTCTATAGTTTATAATAACAGAGCTTATTGATATCAAAGTTCACCAACCATTATTTCCAGAAAAACGCCTGCAAAGTTTGAGATTGCATTCTGCACGTTAGAGAAAACTAACTAAATAAAAAAAAACAGTTACTCAAAGGCTGTTTGTTATGTAACCATTTCTACACTTTCGATATTTATGTCAATGATTTTCGTGAAACCAATGTCCCTTTTTTTTTTTTTTTTTTTTTTTTTAATTATTATTATTATTATTATTATTATTATTATTATTACGTCTCTCCCACACCAACCTATTCCAAACAAATGTCTTGAGTAAATAAAGAGAAGGTAAACAAAAGATTGCCTTGATGCTGTAATACCCAGTCAATCTATAATAAGTAAATCACCTGTAGTGGTCTGCATCCTCTTGTTTCCATCTTCTTGCTTGGGTAGTCGTAGTTGGGTAGTTGCTCTTGTCGTAGTCCATACATGCTGTAAGGAAATACAGAGTGACGTATAAGATAATTTAACACCTATACCCTACCTACCTATACCTATATTCACAGTCTAATTATTATCACCATCATCATAATATCTAGCAAGTTTATATGTATGCAAATTAAATAGTCACAATCTATAATAAATATACAACCTGTATGATCCTGTATATATATTAAAGGTTGTAATTATCTGTATTATTATTAATTATTATTATTATTATTACGTTATAACAATAAGTTTATCTAAGGAGTTTGTATATATGTGTGTATATGTAGTGATATATTTACCAACCGTCCTCTTCTTAGCCGATGCTCAATCTGTAAAGAAGGAAACGAACGTTAATATATTTTGGTTTTTGACTTTACGAGGTTAAAAAAAAAATTATATATATATATATATATATAAAAACAAGCAACATTAATGTATGTATGTATATATGAATGTTGAGCACCTATGGAATACATATAGAGAGAATTTCCAAAAAGGTTTACTAACACACACACACACACACACACACACACACACACACACACACATACATACATACATACATACATATACGATAATATTCAAATACAAAATACACAAAAATATAAATAAGTAAATCACCTGTAGTGGTCTGCGTCCTCTTGTTTCCTCTTGTTTCCTCTTGTTTCCCTCTTGTTTCCTCTTGTCGTATCATCCATGCTATAAGGACATATAAGATAATAATAATAACAAATCATGCCTCACTCTGCCTTAATCTCTCTCTCTCTCTCTCTCTCTCTCTCTCTCTCTCTCTCTGCCTTAATCTCTCTCTCTCTCTCGCTCTCTCTCTCTCTCTCTCTCTCTCTCTCTCTCTCTCTCTCTCTCTCTCTCTCTCTCTCTCCTCTCTCTCTCTCTCTCTCTCTCTCTAATTCTATATTTAATATCTAATTATTATCAGTTTATGTATGCAAATTAAATACAGTACAATCTATACTAAATATACAACCTGTATGATCCTGTATATATTTAAGGTTGTAATTATCTGTATTATTATTAATTATTATTATTATTATTATTATTATTATTACGTTATAACAATAAGTTTATCTAAGGAGTTTGTATATATGTGTGTATATGTGGTGATATATTTACCAACCGTCCTCTTCTTAGCTGCTGTTCAATCTGTAAAGAAGAAAACGAACGTTAATATATTTTGGTCTGTAACTTCAAAAAAAAAAAAAATTATAAAAAAAAAAATATATATAAAAAAATTATAAAAAAAAAAATATATATATATATATTTATATAAAAACAAGCAACATTAATGTATGTGTGTATAAATAAATGTTGAGCACCTATGGAATACATATAGAGAGAATTTCCAAAAAGGTTTACTAACACACACACACACATACATACATACATACATATACGATAATATTCAAATACAAAATACACAAAAATATAAATAAGTAAATCACCTGTAGTGGTCTGCGTCCTCTCGTTTCCTCTTGTTCCTCTTGTTTCCTCTTGTTCCTCTTGTCGTAGTCCATCATGCTATAAGGACATATAAGATAATAATAATAATAACAAATCATGCCTCACTCTGCCTTAATCTCTCTCTCTCTCTCTCTCTCTCTCTCTCTGCCTCTCTCTCTGCCTCTCTCTCTGCCTCTCTCTCTCTCTCTCTCTCTCTCTCTCTCTAATTCTATATTTACTATCTAATTATTATCAGTTTATGTATGCAAATTAAATACAGTCACAATCTATACTAAATATACAACCTGTATGATCCTGTATATATTTAAGGTTGTAATTATCTGTATTATTATTAATTATTATTAATTATTATTATTATTAAGTTATAACAATAAGTTTATCTAAGGAGTTTGTATATATGTGTGTATATGTAGTGATATATTTACCAACCGTCCTCTTCTTAGCTGATACTCAATCTGTAAAGAAGAAAACGAACGTTAATATATTTTGGTTTTTGACTTACGAGGTTAAAAAAAAAAAAAAAAAAAAAAAAAAAATGAAAAAAAATGAAAAAAAAAAAATATATATATATATATATATATATAAAAACAAGCAACATTAATGTGTGTGTGTATGTATATATAAATGTTGAGCACATATGGAATACATATAGAGAGAATTTCCAAAAAGGTTTACTAACACACACACACACACACACATACATACATATACGATAATATTCAAATACAAAATACACAAAAATATAAATAAGTAAATCACCTGTAGTGGTCTGCGTCCTCTTGTTTCCTCTTGTTTCTCTTGTTTCCTCTTGTTTCTTCTTGTTCCTCTCGTCGTAGTCCATCCATGCTATAAGGGCATATAAGATAATAATAATAACAAATCATGCCTCACTCTGCCTTAATCTCTCTCTCTCTCTCTCTCTCTCTCTCCCTCTCCCTCTCCCTTTCTCTCTCTCTCTCTCTCTCCCTCTCTCTCTCTCTCTCTCTGCCTTAATCTCTCTCTCTCTCTCTCTCTCTCTCTCTCTCTCTGCCTCTCTCTCTCTGCCTTAATCTCTCTCTCTGCCTTAATCTCTCTCTCTCTCTCTCTCTCTCTCTCTGCTTAATCTCTCTCTCTCTCTCTCTCTCTCTGCCTTAATCTCTCTCTCTCTCTCTCTCTCTCTCTCTCTCTCTCTCTCTAATTCTATATTTACTATCTAATTATTATCAGTTTATGTATGCAAAATTAAATACAGTCACAATCTATACTAAATATACAACCTGTATGATCTGTATATATTTAAGGTTGTAATTATCTGTATTATTATTAATTATTATTAATTATTATTATTAAGTTATAACAATAAGTTTATCTAAGGAGTTTGTATATATGTGTGTATATGTAGTGATATATTTACCAACCGTCCTCTTCTTAGCTGATGCTCAATCTGTAAAGAAGAAAACGAACGTTAATATATTTTGGTCTGTAACTTCAAAAAAAAAAAAAATTATAAAAAAAAAATATATATAAAAAAAATTATAAAAAAAAAAATATATATATATATATTTATATAAAAACAAGCAACATTAATGTATGTGTGTATAAATAAATGTTGAGCACCTATGGAATACATATAGAGAGAATTTCCAAAAAGGTTTACTAACACACACACACACATACATACATACATACATATACGATAATATTCAAATACAAAATACACAAAAATATAAATAAGTAAATCACCTGTAGTGGTCTGCGTCCTCTCGTTTCCTCTTGTTCCTCTTGTTTCCTCTTGTTCCTCTTGTCGTAGTCCATCCATGCTATAAGGACATATAAGATAATAATAATAATAACAAATCATGCCTCACTCTGCCTTAATCTCTCTCTCTCTCTCTCTCTCTCTCTCTGCCTCTCTCTCTGCCTCTCTCTCTGCCTCTCTCTCTCTCTCTCTCTCTCTCTCTCTCTCTAATTCTATATTTACTATCTAATTATTATCAGTTTATGTATGCAAATTAAATACAGTCACAATCTATACTAAATATACAACCTGTATGATCCTGTATATATTTAAGTTGTAATTATCTGTATTATTATTAATTATTATTAATTATTATTATTATTAAGTTATAACAATAAGTTTATCTAAGGAGTTTGTATATATGTGTGTATATGTAGTGATATATTTACCAACCGTCCTCTTCTTAGCTGATACTCAATCTGTAAAGAAGAAAAACGAACGTTAATATATTTTGGTTTTTTGACTTTACGAGGTTAAAAAAAAAAAAAAAAAAAAAAAAAATGAAAAAAAATGAAAAAAAAAAAAATATATATATATATATATATATATAAAAACAAGCAACATTAATGTGTGTGTGTATGTATATATAAATGTTGAGCACATATGGAATACATATAGAGAGAATTTCAAAAGGTTTACTAACACACACACACACACACACACATACATACATATACGATAATATTCAAATACAAAATACACAAAAATATAAATAAGTAAATCACCTGTAGTGGTCTGCGTCCTCTTGTTTCCTCTTGTTTCCTCTTGTTTCCTCTTGTTTCTTCTTGTTCCTCTCGTCGTAGTCCATCCATGCTATAAGGGCATATAAGATAATAATAATAACAAATCATGCCTCACTCTGCCTTAATCTCTCTCTCTCTCTCTCTCTCTCTCTCCCTCTCCCTCTCCCTTTCTCTCCTCTCTCTCTCTCTCCCTCTCTCTCTCTCTCTCTCTGCCTTAATCTCTCTCTCTCTCTCTCTCTCTCTCTCTCTCTCTGCCTCTCTCTCTCTGCCTTAATCTCTCTCTCTGCCTTAATCTCTCTCTCTCTCTCTCTCTCTCTCTCTGCCTTAATCTCTCTCTCTCTCTCATCTCTCTCTCTGCCTTAATCTCTCTCTCTCTCTCTCTCTCTCTCTCTCTCTCTCTCTCTAATTCTATATTTACTATCTAATTATTATCAGTTTATGTATGCAAATTAAATACAGTCACAATCTATACTAAATATACAACCTGTATGATCCTGTATATATTTAAGGTTGTAATTATCTGTATTATTATTAATTATTATTAATTATTATTATTATTAAGTTATAACAATAAGTTTATCTAAGGAGTTGTATATATGTGTGTATATGTAGTGATATATTTACCAACCGTCCTCTTCTTAGCTGATGCTCAATCTGTAAAGAAGAAAACGAACGTTAATATATTTTGGTTTTTGACTTTACGAGGTTAAAAAAAAAAAAAAAAAAAAAAAAAAAAAAAAAATATATATATATATATATATATATATATATATATATATATATATATATATATATATATATATATATATATATATATATATATATATATATATATATATAATATATATATATAATATATATATATATATATATATATATATATATATATATATATATATATATATATATATATATATATATATATATATATATATATAATATATATATATATATATATATATATATATATATATATATATATATATATATATATATATATATATATATATATATATATATATATATATATATATATATATATATATATATATATATATATATATATATATATATATAAACAAGCAACATTAATGTACGTGTGTATGAATAAATGTTGAGCACATATGGAATACATATAACACATACACATACATATACGATAATATTCAAATACAAAATGCAAATATAAATACATATAAATACATATATAAATACATATAAATACATATTATATAAATACATATAAATACATACTATACACCTCACATCAGAATACATAAAAAGTATACATATATAATAATAATACATATATATATAATAATAATACATATATAATAATAATACATATATAATAATAAAACACGTATATAATAATAAAACACGTATATAATAATAAAACATGAATATATATATAAAAAAACACGTATCATTAGTTAGAAAAAAACATATATTTATAAAAAAACAAAACACGAATCATTAGTTAGAAAAAAAAAACACTAATATATATATAAAAAAAAACACGAATCATTAGTTAGAAAAAAAAACACGTATATAAAAAAAAAAAAAACGAATCATTAGTTAGGAGAAAAAACACGAATATATATATAAAAAAAAACACGAAAATATAATTTAAAAAAAACACGAAAATATAATTAAAAAAAACACGAAAATATAATTTAAAAAACACACGAATATATAATGAAAAAAACACGAATCATTAGTTAGAAAAAAAACTTAATATATATATAAAAAAAAAACACGAATCATTAATTAGAAAAAAAAAAACTAATATATATTTTAAAAAAAACACGAATCATTAGTTAGAAAAAAAAACGAATTTATAATGAAAAAAACACAGAAAAAAACACGAATATATAATGAAAAAAAAACGAAAATATAATGAAAAAAAAAAACACGTATATATAATGAAAAAAAAAACACGAAGCATTAATTAGAAAAAAAAACACGTATATATATATATATATATATATATATATATATATATATATATATATATATATATATATATATATATATATATATATATATATATATATATATATATAAAACACGAATTATTAGTTAGAAAAAAAAAACGAATATATAATGAAAAAAAAACAAAAAAAAAACACGAATCATTAATTAGAAAAAAAAAAAAACACAAATATATATATAAAAAAAACACCCCACGAAGTAAGCATTTGTTAGAAAAAAAAAAAAAAACATACATACAGGATAAAAATGATTAGTAGAAGAGTGAGTTGTTGTGCGTTTCAGTGACTGGTTGTATGTCACTGGGACCTGGCGAGCTATACTAGAGGGGGCTCCGGCCTCTGCTCTGCCCTGATTTCGGGAGAGAGAGGGTTTCCCATGCTAGGAAGGTCGCTAGTGACGAGCAGAAAGCTTCGAATCACCTGGTATTGTTCATTGTGTGTGTGTGTGTGTGTGTGTGTGTGTGTATGTATGTATGTATGTATCACGAGTGTGTGTGTGTGTGTGTATACCTGTAGAACTGAGGGGTTATAAGACACATATACACATCATAAACACAAATTAATAATAATAATAATCATCATCATCACACAACATTATTATTTTATCTATTATCAATTTATAAAACAAAATAATGCATATAAATAAATAAATATACAGTGTGTATGTATGTATGTATGTATGTATCCTGCATGGTTATAAATTACAGGACAAACACACACACACACACACACAAACCATAACAGTTCGAATTACGCTGGGGTTTCCATCAAGCCAATCCGTTATTGACGTCCACACCGTCACGTTTAATGACGTCGGCTGTAATGTGAACCAAGGATATTCCTCAGCTGGCCGTCAAGCCAAGCCGTTATTGACGTCCACACCGTCAACTTTAATGACGTCGGCTGTAATGTGAACCAAGGATATTTTTTGCACATAGAAAAATAAATTAAATAATATTAGTGAATTAAATATTGACATTTGTTATTGTTGGTTATTGTTATTGTTATTATTATTAGTTATTAATTGTTATTGTTGGTTATTGTTATTATTAATTGTTATTATTATTGTTGGTTATTATTATTGTTGGTTATTGTTATTGTTATTGTTATTATTGGTTATTGTTATTGTTGGTTATTGTTGTTATTGTTTATTGTTATTGTTGGTTATTGTT
>JAWZYT010002047.1:15000-55000 GCA_034508575.1 Petrolisthes manimaculis | reverse complement strand
GTTAATATTATAGCTCTATATGAGTCCTATAGGTGTTATATAGTTTGTATAATCTTATAATATAATAATAAACACAAATATCAGAGTTTACACACTCGTATACATACACACATACACACACACACAAAGATACATACATAGATACACACACAAATACATACATAATACAGTACATACACACACAGACATAACACACACATACATACAGACATACATACATAAATACACACTCGTATATTTCTCGTTTATTTATAATTTAGTGGAAAAGTGAATGTGAAATTTACGTAAATCTAATTAAGTCTATCTTTTAAATTATTTTTCCTATTCTCCTTTGGCTAGGGGAATGGGAAGGGATGGATAGAGGATGGGAAGGGATGGATAGAGGATGGGAAGGGATGGATAGAGGATGGGAAGGGATGGATAGAGGATGGGAAGGGATGGATAGAGGATGGGAAGGGATGGATAGAGGATGGGAAGGGATGGATAGAGGATGGGAAGGGATGGATAGAGGATGGGAAGGGATGGATAGAGGATGGAAAGGGATGGATAGAGGATGGGAAGGGATGGATAGAGGATGGGAAGGGATGGATAGAGGATGGGAAGGGATGGATAGAGGATGGGAAGGGATGGATAGAGGATGGGAAGGGATGGATAGAGGATGGGAAGGGATGGATAGAGGATGGGAAGGGATGGATAGAGGATGGGAAGGGATGGATAGAGGATGGGAAGGGATGGGAAGGGAGAGCAAAACGGGGCAAATTTCTCCCCCCCCCCCTTGGTCCTACACCCCTCCTCAAAATTATCCCCCCTCTCATATCCATTACTCAAAATTGACATATATGGATTTTTTGAAATTTTGAGTCAGTCAAAATTTTGGTTTCTGAAAAACTCGTCATGTTGGACATACATACATACATACATACACACCTAGTAAGTACACATGCACCTTTCAAGTTAACTCGTTATGTCGAAAAAAAAAAAAAAAAAAAAAAAAATCAATTAATAAAAAAAAAATATATAAAAAAAAACATTATTATTATTATTATTATTATTTTTTTTTTTTATTTTTTTTTATTATTATTATTATTATTAATTATTATCGTCGTCGTCATTTATTTATTTATTTATTTTTAATAATTAGTTATTATTATTATTTTTTAATAAATTATTTGTATATTTTTTTTATTAATTATTTTTTTTTTTTTTCTATCGTCGTCGTAGCCGCCGCCGCCGCCACCACGCCGCCGCCGCCGCCACCACGCCGCCGCCGCCGCCGTCACCACGCCATCGTCGCCGCCGCCGCCGCCGCCGATTAACCCAAACATAACGAGTTAACTTGAGAGGTGCATGTGTACTTACTAGGGCTGCGTTCAGCAGGCTGCAGGCTGGCACCAGGCTGGCAGGCTGACGCACCAAAAACAAACACTGGTAAACACGAGACATTATCTACAAAACACATAAAGGCAATATTATTTTGAAGTTTCCTGAGTGAGTTCCCTAATCCGTAACATTGGAGGGAAATGTTTATTAATGTTTATAAACAAAGGAACATCAACCCGGGTTGGTGGTGGGTGTGTTCTATTTACACCAGACAACCCGGGTCTTTATCACCAACCCAGGTTGACAACCCGGGTTTTTCCCGCCAACCCGGGTTGCCAACCCGGGTTTTTCCCGCCAACCCGGGTTGATCAAGTGGCATAAATAGAAGACACCTTTATAATACAATAACAAACTCAAATATCATAGTTTACACACATACATACATACACACCCCTACCGTACACACATAGACACCGTACACACACACACTCCCCGTACACGCACACAAACCTACCGTACACACACACACTCCCCGTACACGCACACAAACCTACCGTACACACACACACACACATTCCTCCCACCAACCTCCTTACTTCACTCACTACCTACGTGTAAACTACAATGCCTAGAAACTTATACTTAGTTTCATTCTAAGCAGAAACTCTTCCTCTTTCCAATGAGACTATTCCCAGCTGTCTAGGACTACTGGCTACGAAGATATCATGTGAGGAATACACATATGTAATTATTTTTCCTCTCTCTTACATACGCGTACACACACATTTCTCTCTCTCTATCTGTCGTTCTCATACATTCACTCTTTCTCTCTAAACTACAATGCCTAGAAACTTATACTTAGTTTCATTCTAAGCAACAACTCTTCCTCTTTCCAATGAGACTATCCCTAGTTGTCTAGGACTACTGGCTACAAAGATATCATGTGAGGAATACACATATGTAATTTATTTTTTGGCCCGAGCGAGGCGTCAGTGAGTGGTGGGGACCTTACACCTTACCACACACACACACACACACACAGCCAACCATCCATACACCGACACAGCCAACCATCCACACACCACCACACACACACACACACACACCAGTACACACACACACACACACACACACACCAACACACCAGTACCCACACACACACACACCAGTAGGGCCTACACACAAACACACACACACACCAGTACCTAATACCACCTCTCACATTTATCTGTGTCATGTTTGGGGGGGGTTTGTGGGGTGCGGGAATAGGGGACAGGCTTGGGGGGGTGCGGGAATAGGGGACAGGTTTTCTACCCCCCACCCCAAGCATGTCCCCCTACTCCCGCACCCCCCTAACCCCCCCAAAGCCTGTCCCCTATTCTCCTCCCAACGTTAACCTCACATTTATCTGTGTCGTGTTTACATTATCGTATTTAATAATAAAAACATTTAAGTTAATCCTTTAATTTATCAAGTCTTCTCATTTTTCTACCAACCTTCCCATCCTTCTTCAACGCTTCCTATTCTCTATCCATCCCTTCCCATCCTCTATCCATCCCTTCCCATCCTCTATCCATCCCTTCCCATCCTCTATCCATCCCTTCCCATCCTCTATCCATCCCTTCCCATCCTCCTAGCCTAAGGAGAATAGGAAGGTTAGGAAGGAGAATAGGAAAAGAGATAGACTTAATTACATTTACGTAAATTTCACATTCACCTGTTTACCAAATTATAAATAAACGAAACATATACGAGTGTGTATTTATGTATGTATGTCTGTATGTATGTATGTGTTATGTCTGTATGTGTGTATGTACTGTATTATGGATGTATTTGTGTGTGTATCTATGTATGTATCTTTGTGTGTGATTGTGTGTATGTATACGAGTGTGTAAACTCTGATATTTGTGTTTGTTATTATATTATAAGGTTATACAAACTATATAACACCTATAAGACTCATATAGAGCTATAATATTAACACACACACATACACACACACACACACACACACACACCTACCGTACGCACAGTACACACATACGCACACACACACACCCCGTACACGCACACAGCCCTACCGTACACACACATACACACATTCCTCCCACCAACCTCTTTACTTCACTCACTGTCTACGTGTAAACTACAATGCCTAGAAACTTATACTTAGTTTCATTCTAAGCAGAAATTCTTCCTCTTTCCAATGAGACTATCCCTAGTTGTCTAGGACTACTGGCTACGAAGATATCATGTGAGGAATACACATATGTAATTTATTTTTTGGCCGAGCGAGGCGTCAGTGAGTGGTGAGGACCTTACACCTTACCACACACGGCGGCGGTGGCGGCAGCGGCGACGTCGGCGACGGCGACATTTTAATGTTATTAATTATTATTAATATAATTATTTAATATAATTATTTAATATAATTATTTAATATAATTATTTAATATAATTATTTAATAATTATTTTTTAAAAATAATAATAAAAAAAATATACAAATAATTTATTTAAAAAAAATTGATTAATTAATTGATTAATTAATTATTAAAAAACGATGGTGGCAGGGCGGCGGCGGCGGCGGCGGGGCGGCGGGGCGGCGGGGCGTTGGCGTCGGTGGCGGGGTGGCGACGGGGCGGCGGCGGGGTGGTGGCGGCGACGGCAGCGTGGCGGCGGCGGGGTGGCGACGGCGCCGGCGACATTTTAATGTTATTAATTATTATTAATATAATTATTTAATATAATTATTTAATAATTTTGTCTTTCTCACCGCATAATCTGCTGTAGAGGGAGACAATACGAGGGTGCCGTTGTAAAGGCTACACCCGAACACTGCTGGTCACACACACACACTCACTCAGTGTTGCCAGGTGCACGGAAATTTATCTGTTTTAGGGAATATCGAAGTCCACACAGGGAAATAATATACAGTTCGTTCAAGAGTAAACAGGGAAATTTCTACCAGATGAAATACCTAAAAGACCATCAATGTTCAAGAGTAAACAGGGAATAATTGAGGTAAAAAGGGAAATTCTAATGTTGAAGTGAGGGATATTTCGTCAAACTGACCTGGCAACACTGGTCATCATCATCATCAACAGTAAACACGTGTTGTCTGTTTGTTGTGGTTGACTGCTGGTGGTGGGAGAGTATAATATTTTAGACATTTTTAATTAACTAAGTAACAATGAAGACAAAACCGACCAAAGATAAGGAGCCTAAGGAGAGATCCACCCCGTGTTGTATATAAATCCATGGGAATGTTACAGGTATGTATGTATGTATGTATGTCAAATAATAAATCCATGGGAATGTTACAGGTATGTATGTATGTATGTATGTCAAATAATAAATCCATGGGAATGTTACAGGTATGTATGTATGTATGTATGTCAAATAATAAATCCATGGGAATGTTACAGGTATGTATGTATGTATGTATGTCAAATAATAAATCAATGGGAATGTTACAGGTATGTATGTATGTATGTATGTCAAATAATAAATCAATGGGAATGTTACAGGTATGTGTGTATGTATGTATGTCAAATAATAACAGCAAAGTCATATACCACTAAGTTAAGTTAGGAAAAATGATGCTACCTGTACGTATGTGAATTAATAAGAGGAAAATAGAACACGCTCAAATAGATTCAAACTCAAAATAAACCGTTTTGGACACAAAATAGGAAATAGTTAGTTTGGGAATAGAGTAACTTAGTAGACAAGCAGTACCAAACAAACTTCCTAGAGAATTAATAAAATGCAAAAATATTAATTAAATGGCTTTAAAAATAAGTTGGAGAGATACATATGGATGTGTTTAATTAAATGTTTAATTAAATCAGGAGTAACTTAGCTAATAACTGAGCCAACATTTCCTAAATATTTATGTTTATAATATTTATGTTTATAATTTTGTAAAGCAAGTAAGTTCAGCCTAAATTTCCTTTGATGTGATAATATTATTTCACTCATACTGTACTAGGGAAGGGTAAATTTACATACATATATATATATATATACTGTACTAGGGAAGGGTAAATTTACATACATACATACATATATATATATATATATATACTGTACTAGGGAAGGATAAATTTACACAAGAACTGAGTTCACTATATTGTATATTTTAGTATAATTAGCCACTATTTTGGACCATTATATTCTAACACACTTTTCATCTATGGTGTTTGTTCCTCTCGGAGATGACCCGTTTTTGAGATTTGGAAACTGGTCTGACCTGACCTAACCTAACCTGACCTGACCTAACCTAACCTAACCTAACCTGACCTAACCTAAACTATTCCACAGCAGACTACCAGGACCTAACCTAACCTAACCTAACCTAACCTATTCCACAGCAGACTACCAGGACCTAACCTAACCTAACCTAAACTATTCCACAGCAGTAGCCGTGGCTGGCGAAGCCAGTGCTTGTTATTATTATTATTATTATTATTATTTTTTTTTATTTTTTTTATTATTATTATTATTACATGTATTATTATTTTTATTATTATTATTATTTTTTTTTTATTATTACTATTTTTTTATTATTATTATTATTATTATTATTATTATTATTATTACAGAGCAGTGGGACGTGACTGTGTACGGTTGATGGCACCTGACAGCAAGGGTGGCAGTATGGTATGGTACGGTACGGAATTACGGTACGGTATGTTATTTTGTAATCTAAAAGTACGGTACGAAATTACGGTACGATAATTTTTGTTAAGTACGGTACGGTACAAAATTACGTTATTTATTTCGTACCGTACTGCCAGCCTTGATATACACATACACACATACATACATACATATACTGCCACCCTTGGTAATAACCGTGGTAAAATCCATGTGTCTAGGTGCCAGTATTTTACCCCGGTACCACACCATCGTATACACCATGGATGTTCTTGAATACCAATTAATATCAACGTAGAAAAATACAGAAATATAATCGTATATTTTAATACAAGTTAATTTTTTCTATACATACATTTTTAACATTATATACATATGGTGTATTTATTTATGTATATAATTATGTATATGATATAAGAATGTCATGTATTATACGATATTAATAACGTAATGATATTTATTTATGTATATAAATTATCTTACCTTACATATTTGGGGTAATTATTAACTTTTCCTCAAAATTAAATTTCACAGGTTGAGTTTTCCAAAAACGATCAAGTAACTTTTCAAATCTCATTACACTGCCAGTTTTCCCAGTACTTTACCACGGTTATTTCCCAGTAGTCTGCCCAGGTTAGGTCCTGGTAGTCTGCTGTGGTCCAGGTTAGGTTAGGTAAGGTAAGTTTAGGTTAGATTAGGTGTGGTAAGGTAAGGTAAGGTAAATTCAGGCTAATTTCATTTGAATATACCCAAAAAATAAAATAATATATTAAAATGGTGTAAAATAGTGGGTAATGAAAGTAGAAAAACCATTCTCAATAACAGTAATTCTTTCAATACAGTATTTACCAAAATATATACACAATAAAATAATTCTTTCAATATTTACCAAAAAAAAAACATACGCAATATTTAACACATTTGTATATATGTAGCCTATACATATACCGGTATATACCTGTATATATATATATATATATATATATATATATATATATATATATATATATATATATATATATATATATATATATATATATATATATATATATATATATATATATATATATAGAATTTAACACATACACACACACACACACACACTGCCTCAGTTAAATATAGATATTGTTGATGTGAGAGTGTATATTTTGTTATATAGTTAATTACTTTTTTATATTAATACAATACTTTATATTTAGGTTAGGTTAGGTTAGGTTGAATGGCGGGGGTAGTGCCTTAATAACGGCACCCCCTGATGTATCGAACTTGCGGTCTGGGTCTAATTTACATGGTTTCTTTCAATAACTTTCTTTTTTCTTATTTTCCAAAACTTGTGCAACATCACTTTGCTCTCCTTTATGTTGCATGTGTTGAAGAGTAGGTCCCCAAGTATCATGTCTTCATCTTCTTGATAGGGTCTCTGCAGTATCATACTTCTCCCTCTTTCTTCATTGTATGCTGGACAGTGTAATATATAGTGAGACAGATTCTCCAATGGGGTGTCATACATCAGGCATTCTGTTGTTTGGTTGTAGAACCTCTTCCTCTCACCTAAATTCATATTGTTTGTGCGACACTTAAATAAAATTTCAGAGGCCTCCCTGTTGTCATATATTCTCTCCTGTCCCCCTATTTCTCTTCTCCATGTTTTATACAATTTCAGACTGGGCTTCTCTTCCATTTCCCGCTTCCATTCATTTGTGTCCCATAGTCGTACTTTTTTCTTTATATCCTCCTTTGATACATGTCCTCTTATACCAACCATTCTCCTACTTTCAATCTGTCCCTTCAACCAGCTATTCTTCCCCTTTACCCTCATTTCCTCTACCATTCTCTCAAGCAATTCGTTTCCTTCCCCTCTAATAATGTACTGCAGATACTTCAGTTGACTTTCCATAATTCTTGCTCTCATGCTTGAGATCCCTACCTCCCCTCTAAGGGCTGCCTCCTGTGTGTATCTCGGTGCACCCAATATTTGTCTACAGACGCTATTTTCCAGTCTCTGCAGGTGTCCTATCTCTTTCTTTGTTAAATACATAACATTTACTCCATACAATATTGATGGGAGGGCTATGCTTTTCCAGTAGGTTTTCCCGACAAGCAATTTTGAGCAACTCCTTGCAACTATAGAGTATGTCATGTTGGCTAGCCTTACTGCTTTTTCAATCATTTGTTGCTTGTGGGCTTTGAAACAATTTTTACTGTCATTTATTGTGACTCCTAAATACTTTATCCTATCTTTGACTACTATTCCTCCTATTTCCTGGGGCTTTTCTTTTTTATTGAATACTATAATATTACTCTTTTGCTTATTAATCTCCAAACCACATTCTCTACTGATATGTATTACAGTATCTATAACCCTCTCTGCCTCTTCCATACTCTGAGCCAAAAGCAAGCCATCATCTGCAAAGAAAAGGGATGAGATTTTGAATGTTTCGTCTTTATATCCCAGATTTAATTCTTCTAGCCTCTCCATAATAATATATGTCATTAACTTGAATAATGTGGTGGAGCCAGTACATCCCTGTCTTATTCCGCTAGTGACTTGTATTTTCACTTCTTCTTCCTCTCTGAGTCTTATTGTTGTACTGTCTTCTTCATACATTTTTGCTATTACACTTATTGCTTTCCTATTTATCCAATATTTTTTCAGCACTTGTATCATCTTGCCCCTTTTAATACTATCGAATGCTTTCGTATAATCTATCGCTATCACTACCAATGTTTTCCTCATCTCAAATGCCTTTTCAATACAGTACTGCAAAATGAAGATATTATTTTCTATCCGTCCTCCCTTTGTAAATCCTGCCTGAGTATCCTTCCCCCACTTGTTCTTTTCTATATGTTCTTCCATATATACTCTTAATACTGACATCAATAGCTTGTATCCAACATTTGTCAGAGCTATAGGCCTAAATTCATTGACTTTTGGTTTCCTGGTGTTAGGTATCATCACTGTAGGTACTGGATTCCTTCCAGTGTTCTGGTACTATACCAGTTCTCTAATACTTCCTTAAGCAGTTTGACTAATAACTGTAGGAGTGTGTCACTTTCTATGAATGTCTTATATAATTCAGGTTTTATTTCGTCTGGCCCCGCTGCCTTCTTTAATTTCATCCTTTGCAAACAGCTCTTAACTCTCTCCATATTTACAATTTCATCTTCCATCACTACAATTTCATTTCCAATTTCTAATGCCATGTCTAAGTGTTCTCTTATTTCGATAGGCCATATATCAATGTTTTCTGCATCCCTCTCTCCTACCTCCTCCCTTCCTTCACCCTCTTCTTGATGATCCTCTAGTCTCCTCTTAATACGTTCTCTCTTCCTCTCATAGCTTTCTATTCTGTCTTCACTCCAAACTTCATTTATCTCATTAGCATGTTTCCTATATATTCCACTCCAGAACATTAGCATTTCCTTCTTTATATTATCCCTGTCCATCTTATCTCCATTCTCCTTAAATACGCCTTGCATTAGGTTACCTTTATCTTTCTCCCTTTCACCTTTTAGCATTCTTATATACTTCCACATATTTTTCCCGTTACTTTGGTCTCTTTTAATTTCCTTTGCTATTTTGTCCTCATGGTTATACATCTCTCTCCTGATTAGTCCCTGCACTTTTACTTTCTGCTCCTCATACAAATTTTTCCATCTACCCTTCTCTTCCTCACTTTTTGCATTCCTCCTATTCCTATTTAGTTTCCTCCTTTCCTTTATCTCTTCCCTTATTTCTTCTGTAAACCATGGTGGTTCTTCCTCTTCCCTTCCTTTTTCCCCCATCTTTTTTCTCCTGTACTTTGCTTTAAGTGTATGATTAGCAGCATTTTTTATAACATCCTCCAGTTCCTTTATGTTTTCTATGTTTTTGTTACTTACATGTCTTTCTAACTCCTCTCTATACAATTTTAGAGCCTCTTTATCTGTCTTGTAGTATTCCCTTACTATCCATTCCCTCTTATTCTGACTCATTATCCTATTATTGGCCTTTAATTCTATTTCTATTAAGTTATGATCTGTTATGTCAACCTTTTCCTGTGCTTCATCAATTTTCATCCCCACAAATTTATCATAAAATTTATTAGACACAAGTGCATAATCTATCACACTTTTCTGGTTGCCTCTACCCCATGTATATACTCCTTCACACTTTAGATCATCATTCAACATAATTAACCTGTATTTTTCCATCCACTCTATAATCATTTTTCATTAATATATTTCTATCTTTGTCGCTTACACTAAAATATACTACTAACATTATAAATTCCCATTCCCCAATTGACCCTTTCACATACAGTATATCTTTATTAATTGTTTCTACCTTACTACAATGAACACTTGAATCTTCCCTATATAACACCAATAGTCCCCCTCCCTTTCTATCATTCTTTTCTCTCATTCCCTCTACTATCTTAATTTTACTATTAAAGTTCACATCCCTTATTTTCTTTTGGGTCTCTGTTAAGCATAATATACTATTGGCACTAACTAGCTCTTCAATTTCCTTTGCTTTGACTTTTGAAAGACCTTGTATATTAATTACTTTTATTATAAAGTTCTCTCTTTCCTCTCTTGCTGTCCCTACTTCCCCCATTCACTGAGTACCGTGGGCAGCACTCTGGTTATCTCTCTGTGGACCAGTACCAAGATCAAGTTGGATTATCTTACCCTTCCTAATGATCCACTTCCCTCCCTGACTCCTTTTTTTCTTCAGTTCTTCTCTAAGTATAGCACTTTCTTCCCGTTCCTTTCTTGTCTGATCGACACCAATTATCACCTTTTTTATATCTGGATTCTCTACCTCTTGCAAATCTCTACTCTTCTTGACTATAGCCCACTTAACTCCTACCTCATTCATGGTAACAATCATTGGCCTATCTTTGTTGTTATCAAATCTCCCCATTCTGTGCACATTTTCTATCATTGCATCTCTAACACCCAAAACCTCCTGGAATATGTGTTCACAAACTTCCTTATCCTCACTCTGCCTCTCTTCCCCCTCCTTCTTTTTACTTTCTTGGACATTAAAAACAATCAAGTTTTTCTTTCTACTCTCTCTATCTTGCATCTCTTCTATATTCTCTTTCACCCTCTCAGTTACTCTCTTTATCATTTCACTTTCTCTCTCTAACCACTTTTTGTCTAGTGCCTTAATCATCCCTTTTAACTCATCATTTGCTTCTCTCAGTTCCCTCATTTCCTCTCTTAACCCTTTTTTTCCCTCTTGTTCTGCCTCGTCAACAATCACATCCCATCTGTTTGACATGTTGCTGCTGCCCCCCTGGGTCCACTTATTTTCTATCTGTTCCATCCTTTTGGAGATCTCAGCATTCCTCCCCTGCACTTCCTGTAGCTCAGTCTTCATCCTGGCATTTTCATCCCTTAAATTTTGTTGTTCCTCCATTTTCTTTTTTGCGTATGGGCTGCAGAGTTTACAAAACCAAACTTCCAAACCTTTTACGATGTCAAACTTGTCCTGTTTCATTTCTTCACATTCTCGATGTATCCAATTTCTGCAGCCATCACACTCGACACCATCATCCTCTACCCATCTTGAGCAGTAGCATACCTCCTTCTTGGTCTTCACTTCCTCCTCACATTTTCTGCACAGCTCGTCATCACTAACTTTGCCACTGAACCCACATCGCCTACATTCTTTCTTCCTTGCACCTCTATCTCTTAAGATGCGATTATCTTCATTAGACATCTTGTTTCCTCTTTTTATATCAATAGGCCCAGACGCTTTTTCAACCGCCAGTATCAACACCAGTCAGTCAACATGTTTGTTTACAGTTCAGACTTATAGAACAGGAACGTTCCGTCAACACCTGAAATTTTATATTGTGACGAAACAAATCCGAGCACCAACTTAAACCTTGATGACGGTATTATATAGGTATATATTTAACTATTATGTTTGTATATTGATATTAAACTAAATTAGAAGAATTGCTGATACACTTTAACCCCCAGTAGTCTGCCCCGGTTAGGTCCCGGTAGTCTGCCCCGGTTAGGTCCCGGTAGTCTGCCCCGGTTAGGTCCCGGTAGTCTGCCCCGGTTAGGTCCCAGTAGTCTGCCCCGGTTAGGTCCCAGTAGTCTGCCCCGGTTATATCCCAGTAGTCTGCCCCGGTTAGGTCCCGGTAGTCTGCCCCGGTTAGGTCCCGGTAGTCTGCCCCGGTTAGGTCCCGGTAGTCTGCCCCGGTTAGGTCCCGGTAGTCTGCCCCGGTTAGGTCCCGGTAGTCTGCCCCGGTTAGGTCCCGGTAGTCTGCCCCGGTTAGGTCCCGGTAGTCTACCCCGGTTAGGTCCCGGTAGTCTGCCCCGGTTAGGTCCCGGTAGTCTGCCCCGGTTAGGTCCCGGTAGTCTACCCCAGTCTAGGTCAGGTTAGGTTATTTTTTAAAAGTTGGTTCAGATTAGGCGTTTTTCCGGCACCCAAAACCCCCGGTTGCCAACGCCTCCCCCAAGATTGTTGGGTAAGGGATATGGCCAGAACAAGTGATTTCCACCATCTAAAAACAACTCTAAATACTATAAAACACCTATAGAAAATGATCTAGGGGAAAAAAAAACTTGAAACAAAACGCATCCTCGTATTTTAGCTAAGTGGGTAATGAAGGTAGAAAAACCCTACAAAATAACGGTAATTCTTTCAATATTTATCCTTTTTTTTATAAAGTGTATGCCATGGCAAGCCTTTTATATCTTAAGTTCAAGTTAATACTGTAAACTTGTAATTTTTCAAGTCAGATTATGTTAGGTATAATATTGTACCATAGCATTTCCATCAAAAGTTATTTATAATCCAGTGATGAGTAAATAATGTTTGTATTTACATGTGTGTGTGTGTGTACTGGTGTGTGTGTGTGTGTGTGTGTGTACTGGTGTGTAATAATAATAATAATAATAATTAACGGTTTATTTACATGGCAGTCAGAGACTGAAAATATACATAGGGGAAAAAATTACATTAATATTAGTTCTTAATTCTAAGATCTATGGGCTACAACTTGGAGACATACAGTACATGTTAATTTAATTGTTTATCTTTCGCACTAAAGTATGAATGGTGCTATGGCGATAGCGGTCAGTGCGAGGGGCTTTGAGTGGCACCAGTTTGTTCTGGTGTCTGGTAGCCCTGGCTAGTGGGGGAGCGTTAGGTGGGAGTAGATGACGGTGACGTGGGTTACTTAACAAGCCTTCTCCAAACTTGATAAGGGCTTGCTCATACATGGCTGTCAGGCTGAGCAGACTGAGGGTGGTGAGGGCATGATTATAGCTGGTGTAGGCAGGGCCAAGTATGACCCTGCATGCCCTCTTCTGTACTTTCTCCAGCTGTTGTTGCTGTGTTTTAGTCAGAGATGAAGACCACACTGGGGAGGAGTACAGTAGGGAGGGTAATATGAAGGTGGTATAGACTACCTTCAAATCCCCTGTTGGAGTCCCCAGAGACCTGAGTCTGCGCAGCATGTATAGTTTGTAAGAGGCTACCTTGACCATCCTAGCTACATGTTGCTTCCATGATAATTTATCATCCACTGTGATGCCGAGAAGCTTGAAGGAGTGGATGACTTGGAGTGGATGAGGGCCAATTGTGAGCTGGGGGGGCGGCACAGCTGTAGATGAGGTACAGACGTGCATCACCACGGTCTTGGTGTGTGTGTGTGTGTGTGTGTACTGGTGTGTGTGTGTGTGTGTGTGTGTGTGTACTGGTGTGTGTGTGTGTGTGTGTGTGTGTGTGTACTGGTGTGTGTGTGTGTGTACTGGTGTGTGTGTGTGTGTGTGTGTACTGGTGTGTGTGTGTGTGTGTGTGTACTGGTGTGTGTGTGTGTGTGTACTGGTGTGTGTGTGTGTGTGTGTGTGTGTGTGTGTGTGTGTGTGTGTGTACTGGTGTGTGTGTGTGTGTGTGTACTGGTGTGTGTGTGTGTGTGTGTGTGTGTACTGGTGTGTGTGTGTGTGTGTGTACTGGTGTGTGTGTGTGTGTGTGTGTGTGTGTGTACTGGTGTGTGTGTGTGTGTGTACTGGTGTGTGTGTGTGTACTGGTGTGTGTGTGTGTGTACTGGTGTGTGTGTGTGTACTGGTGTGTGTGTGTGTACTGGTGTGTGTGTGTGTGTACTGGTGTGTGTGTGTGTACTGGTGTGTGTGTGTGTGTACTGGTGTGTGTGTGTGTACTGGTGTGTGTGTGTGTGTACTGGTGTGTGTGTGTGTACTGGTGTGTGTGTGTGTGTGTGTGTGTGTGTGTACTGGTGTGTGTGTGTGTGTGTACTGGTGTGTGTGTGTGTACTGGTGTGTGTGTGTGTGTACTGGTGTGTGTGTGTGTGTGTGTGTGTGTGTGTGTACTGGTGTGTGTGTGTGTGTGTACTGGTGTGTGTGTGTGTACTGGTGTGTGTGTGTGTGTACTGGTGTGTGTGTGTGTACTGGTGTGTGTGTGTGTGTACTGGTGTGTGTGTGTGTGTGTGTGTGTGTGTGTGTGTGTGTTGTTTGTTGCTTAGGGTTTGTGTTGGGTGGAGGTATTGGTTTGTTTACAGTCAGTGTTACACCTACCATACCAACAACAGATAAACCCCAGCAGAGTACACAGGAGGTAAGTTCTCAATACTGTACTGTACTGTAAAGTGATGGTCTAATGTACTGTAACCTGGTGAATAAAAGCCAGCTATTGGAGTTAATTTTATGAACCAAAATTGCACACAACAGCAGCTATAGTTTCGGATCATTTTTCGAAGCCATCTCATTGGAAGGTGTTGCAGTACATTAGACCATGACTTTACCAGGCTATATGTCAGTTGGATTAATGGCTGTGGAGTGTACAGTACTTATTCATTTTATTATATAGTGTATAGTAAGTGACTCGGAATATAATTATGTCAGGTTACTTGAGGATTATTATATTAGCAGACTAACATACAGTATTATCTTGTTATAGGTGCTGTGAGAACTCAAAGTGTCAACACTATCTTAGGGTAAAAACTTGTATTATATTAGCAGACTAACATACAGTATTATCTTGTTATAGGTGCTGTGAGAACTCAAAGTGTCAACACTATCTTAGGGTAAAAACTTGTATTATATTAGCAGACTAACATACAGTATTATCTTGTTATAGGTGCTGTGAGAACTCAAAGTGTCAACACTATCTTAGGGTAAAAACTTGTATTATATTAGCAGACTAACATACAGTATTATCTTGTTATAGGTGCTGTGAGAACTCAAAGTGTCAACACTATCTTAGGGTAAAAACTTGTATTATATTAGCAGACTAACATACAGTATTATCTTGTTATAGGTGCTGTGAGAACTCAAAGTGTCAACACTATCTTAGGGTAAAAACTTGTATTATATTAGCAGACTAACATACAGTATTATCTTGTTATAGGTGCTGTGAGAACTCAAAGTGTCAACACTATCTTAGGGTAAAAACTTGTATTATATTAGCAGACTAACATACAGTATTATCTTGTTATAGGTGCTGTGAGAACTCAAAGTGTCAACACTATCTTAGGGTAAAAACTTGGCTGTCATTGGGTTCATGTTTTCTGGAGTGGAGTGTACCATTGAGTCTGTGAGTAGTCAACTTATTATTTCATCTGTTTGTTTGTTTACTTTATAACATTTCCATACCTACAGGAAGCACAATACAAAAGCTTAAGTTAATAGACATTGGTTAAGGGTTAATGCTTGGTTCACACTACAGTAGTCTGTATTAAATTCCTTATCCGTACAGCTACTGTAGCTCAAAATGACGTCACTGAACGGAAACACAGGAAAACGGAACAGATGAGATCCATCCTATCCAATTTGGATCTTGTGTTGGTAAACAAGTGTGGAAGGAAGTTCAAAATAAATGTTTAACTATGAGGATATACTGCTGATTGATGGTTGTAATTGAATTTATTCCATTGTATATTCCATACTATATATTATGTGGTTCCTACTTCCCTTCACTACACACACCATCCCTCCTCACATAATACCTCACTATTTCTTTATGGTCATTGCTAATACCAAATTTAATTGTTTATAAATCCCTTGATGTAACTGGTGAAATGATAGTGAATATTGGTGATGTCTGGGCTGCTCGGCCAGACACCTTGACCAACAACAACAACAACAACAACTGGTGATGTTAGATGTGTGTTGTAATATTAACCCACTGTATGAAGCTCAGATGTTGTCCATTTGTTGACATTAATGCTGTGTTTCCAGAATTCAGTTTCAATTACATTTAATATTCGTAATATCCCAATAAACAGTCATATATAGTACAATCTATCTATCTATCTATAGCTCTGATGCCTCGTTCCCTCCGGGAACTCCCCCGAAGGGGATGGCCACGACAGAAAAGTCTCCAGTCTTCCCTGTTCCAACACTCCCTCCTTACTTGGTCCAGCCCTACTCTGTCCCTCATGTTACTCTCCTTTACATACTCTTCCACTCTGTTCTGCCATCTTACTGGTGGTCTGCCTCTCACACCACACCCCACAACTTCACTTACATACACCTTCTTTACAAACTCCTCACCTTTCATACACCTTCTTTACAAACTCCTCACCTTTCATACACCTTCTTTACAAACTCCTCACCTTTCATACACCTTCTTTACAAACTCCTCACCTTGCATTCTCTCTACATGTCCAAACCATCTCAAAGTATTACGTTTCACTCTCTCAACCACTCCACACTCAATACCAATTGCCTTCTCACTCATACCACATCTTTTATATACACACACACACACACACACACTCATACCACATCTCTTATATATATACACACACACACACACACACTCATACCACATCTCTTATACACACTCTCATTACTTTCTCCATCCCACATGCACCTCTCAGATAACTCATTTCCACAGCACCTATTCTTGACTGATGAGCCCTACTCCATGTCCAGGTCTCCGACGCATACGTCAGTGTTGGCAAGATTATACTGTTCCTCAGTCCCCATTTCACTTCCATACTCACACTTCTACCCTTCACAATCCTCCCCAGTGATCCTATGTCTTGTCTACCCTTCACTGCTCTCTCCTTAAATTCTCCTTCCACACTTTCAATTTTACACAGAACTGTACCAAACTCCTTCACATCCTCCATCCTCTCACCCCCTCAAATACCATCACCTTACTTTTACTAACATCATATTCAGCGTCCTTCGTTTACTACATACGGACTGAAACTCATCCACCAGCCTCTGTAACTCCCTTTCACTCTCAGCCATCAGCTCAGCACAGTGTTATCAACAAATAACCTTGCCACCAAGGACCTATTTACTCCCTTCACTATCAGCTTCTCCACCAGGCCATCCCCTTTGCCTTCATCTCTCTCATAAAACCTTCCATATATATATATTGAACAGCCATGGTGGCAAGTCACACCCCTTGTCTCACCACTACACTAATATTAATTAAAAGTCTTATTTAGAACAACCTCTACCCGCACATATTCTGTTAGGATTTACACAGTAAATCCTAAACCTAAACACTTCTATAATAGCTCTCCCATCAACCCTCTCGTATTATATTTCCTATTTCTATTATTTCTATAGTTTTTATTATTATTATTATTATTATTATTATTATTATTATTGTTAATGTTATTTTTTTATAATTATAAATATTCATAACTTTTTTCAGAATGTTGGTGTTTACGCCTTCACTGACAACACCATTGAAACGAGACCTTGCGAGAGAGATGGTAAGTGTTTTTCTAATTATCCAATTCTGATAGTGATATTTGGATTGTTGTGGTTTGTTTTATCTTGATTGTGGTAATCTGACTGTCCTGATTTTATTTATGGTATTTTGGCTGTTCTGTTCTGATTGTAGTGCATTATTCTGATTGTGTGGTCATTTGATTTTCCAGAGTTCTGATTTTCCTCTCCAGATAGTTGTGGTTTGATAGTCTAGTTGTGATTGTCATGTTCTGATTGTTATACAGTATATTTCATCCCGTTTCTACATTACAGTAGAGGTTTCATTCAGTCATTACATAACATAGGTGAAAAGGGGTCTTTATTTTGCACATGTTGTAAGGCCTTGTAACGCGTCTGATTTTTAAGATGAGAGTATACTTTTGACAGATTGGAGTGCCTTGATTCCTCCAAAGTATGCCAGGAAACAGACCCAGAGGAAGAAAAATAATGGTATTCTGTTGCCTGGAATAGTTTGGAGGAATCATAATCTCCAAAAATGTCAAAACTATACCCTCCCCTTAAGGTACTTTTCTTCAATTCTCAGGGTACTAGTGGGAAGAGTTTTACAGAAGGAGTGATGGTTGGGTTGGGCCAGATTAGTATAGGTTGGTTGGGATAGGTTGGGTCAAGTTAGTAGGGTTTGATTTGCTTAGGTCAGGTCAGGTTGGATTAATTTAATGTTTGTCAGATGTTGTTTAGAGGGTAGTTATAGGTTGGGTCAAGTTAGTAGGGTTTGATTTGCTTAGGTAAGGTGAGGTTGGATTAATTTAATATTGTCAGATGTTGTTTAGAGGGTAGTAACTTGTTATACTATTTTTTGCTCTAACCTCAGGGTACCAGTGTGAGTTGTTGTACTGAAGGAATGATGGTTCATACAGTGCCTTTGGTAATGCTGATAATTCTGGCTCCACCTGGCTCACTGCATTTGTTCTCAAGTCATTCCAACAAGCACGGCAGTATATACAGGTGAGCAAGCACCATGTTATATTTATATGTATTATTGCGAGGCTGCGAGCACACAGCAAGCACTATAATACTGTATATTATCTAGGTATATGAAAGCAAACCAAAACCATGATATATATAGGTGAACTATTTCGGGCACATAGCAAGCATTATTATATATCAATGTAAATGATAGCAAGCACGACACGATAATATTATAAGGATGAGCAAGCAAGCACCACTAGACATGAAGCAGGGTTATATTGTATAGAAATAACCAGAGTGTAGCAAACCTGAAAGTGTAACTGGGTGAATGTTATCAAGTACTACAATGAATCCAGAAAGAGAATGTAATACATGTGAGCAAGTAAACACATTCCAAGCACCATAATATATTTAGGTGAATGATACATAACACTAGAGTATATCTAGGTTAGGAAAGGAATATACTTCCTTTGTTATTGATATAGTACTATAGAGCATGAGATAATATCCAGGTGAGAGATATCAAGAAAAAATATGATGGTTTGTAAAGTCAGGGTCTAATGTACAGTCTGGGGCTAAAGTGGTGTCTCCTCACTTGCTTCACCGAGGCACGCGATGTTCATAGACTCGAGATTATTAGGTGTAGAAAAACGTGTGTATTTATCGAGTCCATGAAACACTGCCAGTCTCAGTGAAGCAGGTGAGACGACAGGACTTCTGCCCCAGACTGTACTGTAACCTGGTGAATAAAAGCCAGCTATTGGAGTTAATTTTATGAACCAAAATTGCACACACCAACAGCTATAGTTTGGGATCATTTTTGGAAGCCATCTGATTGGAAGGTGTTGCAGTACATTAGACCATAACTTTACAATGACTTGGGTAATCTCTCACAGACTGTCACACGGGCCACGGCTCTCACACTCAGAGTTACACCTGTAGTTTTAAAAAAATTGAAGGCCCTTACTGGAGCTCTATGAACCCTCCAAACTACTCCAGGCAACAGATTCCCTATTCCCACCCACCCCCAAGCCTGTCCCCTACTCCCACACCCCCCCAGTCCCCCCCCCAAGCCTGTCCCCTACTCCCACACACCCCAAGTCACCCCACAAGCCTGTCCCCTACTCCCACACCCCCTTACTGGAGCTCTATGAATTCTCCAAACTACTCCAGGCAACAGATTCCCTATTAGAAACACTGAAGGGTTCTGTGGCCTGGATTATTTGGAGGGTTCATAGAGCTCCAGTAAGGGACCTCAATTTTTTTTAAACTACGGGCCTATGTCTTAGAATGACTTAGGTAGAGAAGGTAGTATACCAAAAAATAAAGCCACACCAGCAGACTAACATTTACACCCGTAGTTTAAAAACATTTGAGGTCCCTTACTGGAGCTCTATGAACCCTCCAAATAATCCAGGCCACAGAACCCTTCAGTATTTCTAATAGGGAATCTGTTGCCTGGAGTAGTTTGGAGGGTTCATAGAGCTCCAGTAAGGGACCTCAAATGTTTTAAAACTACGGATCATATTACTCTTAGCTTACACATACACTTGCTCACTCATTACTTTTCTATGATGTGTTTTATACACTTGATAAATTTAAATGTTATGTAGTTAGTTAACAAATCAAGTTATATTGTGTTTTCAATATTTTAGAATTAATTATTAAACCGTTATTGTCAAGCACAGCAAGACTTTCCTCGGACTGATAAGATACAAGTGTAAAGATGATCTCAATGTTTATATTATGAATTCCTGTTATAAAGATAATGAACTTAAGGGGGGGTGGGAATAGGGGGACAGGCTTGGGGGGGGTTTTAGGGGGTGCAGGAGTAGGGGGGGTTTGGGGAGGTTAGGGGGGTGCGGGAATAGGGGGACAGGCTTGGGTGGGTTTTAGGGGGTGCAGGAGTAGGGGGACAGGCTTGGGTGGGTTTTAGGGGGTGCAGGAGTAGGGGGACAGGCTTGGGTGGGTTTTAGGGGGTGCAGGAGTAGGGGGACAGGCTTGGGGGGGTTTTAGGGGGTGCAGGAGTAGGGGGACAGGCTTGGGGGGGTTTTAGGGGGTGCAGGAGTAGGGGGACAGGCTTGGGTGGGTTTTAGGGGGTGCAGGAGTAGGGGGACAGGCTTGGGTGGGTTTTAGGGGGTGCAGGAGTAGGGGGACAGGCTTGGGGGGGTTTTAGGGGGTGCAGGAGTAGGGGGACAGGCTTGGGGTTTTTTTTAGGGGGTGCAGGAGTAGGGGGACAGGCTTGGGGGGTTTTTAGGGGGTGCAGGAGTAGGGGGACAGGCTTTCTACCCACCCTAAGCCTGTCCCCCTATTCCCGCACTCCCCCCAAGCCTGTCCCCTACTCCCACACCCCCTTAAATATTTGTGTTGACTCTTGACTATTTTCCAATGTTAGATCCTTCCATTGGTAACCTACTGTATTTCATTTGACGTTCGCCTCGAAGGTAATAATTTACAACAGTCAGAAACTTATTCAGTGGATGACGGTGTAATGGAAGCATATATTATAGGCTACGTTGAACATTACACCTATAACACGAGGTTACATGTAGTGAAGATGTTTGTCATCTTCACTTTGAGGGTCAATGGCAAACATGGTTGGGTGGTTTGTGTAAGGTTTATTGTTGTCAGTGTTAGTGTTGTTAATGTGTGTTGTTAATGTGTGTTAGTGTTCGTGTGTGTCTATCCTATTATATTACATTACATATGAACTTCTTGTATCCAACCTGGAATATGTTCAGTGGTATGCAATGTCATGTAGGTTGCCACTACACACCATAATGCATTTATGACTTACACCTAACAATCAGTGTTTAATTAAGGGGGAGTGGGAGTAGGGGACAGGCTATTGTGGTCTTTGGAGGGGTGTGGGAGTAGGGGACAGGCTATTGTGGTCTTTGGAGGGGTGTGGGAGTAGGGGACAGGCTATTGTGGTCTTTGGAGGGGTGTGGGAGTAGGGGACAGGCTATTGTGGTCTTTGGAGGGGTGTGGGAGTGGGGAGACAGGCTATTGTGGTCTTTGGAGGGGTGTGGGAGTAGGGAGACAGGCTTGGGGGGGTTAGGGGGGTGCAGCAATAGGGGACAAGCTTTCTACCCCCTCCCCCCACCCACCCCTAGCCTGTCCCCCTAATCCCGCACCCCCCAACCCCCCCAAACCTGTCCCCCAATTCACACACACCCTTAACAGATCTGATATTTGGTCTGGCAAGGAATAAAAGTAGAATTAACAGATCAATGAAAAGTAAGTGGTGAATAATAATAAACATGAGTACATACAGCCTTCCCGTCTGACAACTTGCGTGTAACTGGATGCAGTGTTGCCGTTCTGGAACTCCTAGCAGGAATTCCCAAGTCTTACCCCATTTTCTCCCACAAATTCCCACACAATATTCATCACTTACCAATGAAAATTCCCAGTCTTTACATAACAGTTTAATTAAGTAAAATAAAAGCTAAAAATCAATGTAATAACACTAACCTCTGTATAATTGTGTGCTGGCTGGGACTCTTATATGCTTAAAAATCCAGTATTTCCTCCATGAATTCTTCGTTATCAGAAATATTGTAGAAAAAACTTAGCCTTTCTGCAGTTGGTGAAAAGTTAACGCATGTCCTAGACTCCCTCCTCAGTCCATGTCGTATTTGCTTATATATGTACTGACTGACACTCACTCATCAGAACTCAAGGGAATAATACCCCTAGTTTTTAAAAAAAATGAGGTCCCTTACTGGAGCTCTATGAACCCTCCAAACTACTCCAGGCAACAGATTCCCTATTCCCGCACCCCCCCAAGCCTGTCCCCTACTCCCACACCCCCAGTCCCCCCCCAAGCCTGTCCCCTACTCCCGCACCCCCTTACTGGAGCTCTATGAACCCTCCAAACTACTCCAGGCAACAGATTCCCTATTCGAAACACTGAAGGGTTCTGTGGCCTGGATTATTTGGAGGGTTCATAGAGCTCCAGTAAGGGACCTCAAATGTTTTAAAACTACGGGTGTAAGAGCCGTTAATTGAGACAGTGTTGTCACTTTCATGGAACTAATGGAGGTTTTGAAGTTTTGTTACGAGTTTTTCTAAGGTTTTGGAGGGGTTCCGGAGAGAAGGGATAAATTACTATAGTCACTTGGAGGGACAGAGGAAACTCCTCCAAAAGTTCACCAAGACCCTTCCAAACCAACCATTGTTGACCAGAAAGTGACATCGCTGCATCATGGACTCCGTACCATACCATTTTCAAACCAACGTTGATGATGACGGCTTATCTCTTACCTTTTCATTTCGATGCAGTTCTCGGAAAATGTCCACAGAATCCCATATACTGTATTCTAATAAATTGCCATAGAAATATACTTCCCAGGACTCCTCCCACGTTGACCCATTTCTCCCACAAAGTTAGGGGGGAAATCCCATGAAACGGCAACACTGATTTGGAGTGACAGACATTCTGACTCACTCCATTGTTATTATTACAGGGACACTCGGGCTGACTCAGCAGGCATACCAACCATACGTACCGTGATAAAGATTATAAAATCAATGTACGGGTGGTTCCAAAACTTTTTTTAAGAGTGTAGAGTTGTACTTTTCTCCCATCCCTCACTCTATCTCTCCTTTCCTACCTCCTCCTCTCACTTTCTCTCCCTCTCCTCTATTTTTGGTTCCCTCTCCGTGTACAGGTAGATACAGACCAACTGAAGGAGACCACTGACTGACTGACTCTTATGTCTACAAGGAACTCAAGATGGCTGTTTGGAAGCTGTGGGAAAGTTGATAAATAAACAAATGCAGGTCAGTAAGCATATATATCATTGTTTACATTGATGCAGTTTAGTTTACATTTCTCTCCTCACTACCTCTACCCTCTCCTCTTACTTTTTCCTCCAAACAATTATAATAATCATAGTAGTAATAAATAATAACATTAATAATAATAACACAGTAATACAGTAGTAGTAGTAGTAGTAGTAGTAGGAATAAGTGTACTATTTATCCAACAGGATGGGGTAAACAAAGGTAGCAGTAGCATAGTAGTAGTAGTAGTAGTAGTAGTAGTAGTAGTAGTAAAAGTATAATGTTTATTTGACAGGGTAAAACATACAGTAAAAGTAGTAGTAATAATAAGAGTGTATCATTTAGTATACAGGATGGAATTACAGTATCAGTGGTAATGCGGAATCCCTCACAGCTTATAAATTATGTAATAGCCACCGTAATAGAGACAGTAATATTTATACTAATAATAGTAGTAGTAATAACACACAGGTACCTTCTTTGTATGGATCGTAAGGTCTCCTAGGGTACTTCTTTTCCTTGTAACTCCTTGTAACAGTTTAATGTTATCTTACAGGGTGGTATTAACAGTGGCAATGCAGTCTCCCTCACAGCGTGTACGTCACGGCCGCCCTTTTAGAAGCTGAAACACCTACAGACGATCCAATTGTATCTAGGGCGGCCTTGTGCCTCACCAACGCCACCTCCACACACCCCTACACCCTCGCCCTACACCCTCACCCTCACCTCACACCCCAACGCCACCTCCACACACCCCTACACCCTCACCACCAAGGCATACGCCCTCGCCCTCGCCTCACACCCCAACGCCACCTCCCTCCTGCAAAAAATGGTTGAGTCCAGCTGTGGTGAGTAAGATGCTATGTACTGGAATCTACCCAAAGGAAGGACAAGTACGTTGGTTGATGTTTAGGTTAGTTTGGGTTACTTTGGGTTGGGTTAGGTTAAGTTTATTAGTAATAGGTTAATGGTGGTAAATCTGGAGCGACTGATTCCTCCAAACTTAAATGTTTACTATACTGTATTGGTCTTCTTTTATTATGTACAGACAGCCATTTACTTTCCATAATGTTTACGGTGAAATTTTTCTCACTCTCTCCTTATAATGTTTGGAAAAATCAGAAGGTCCCCAAATTTACACAGTAATATTATTTTGCATATATATGATGTCCCCTTAATGTTTACTTTCACAGTATTTACTCCTTAATATATACTTTGTTAATGTTTATTAAAGCTAGGTTTACAAATACACAAATAACCTCCTGAGATGTCGATACGCATAAGCAAAATTTTGAATTAAATCCTTAGTCGGGTCCTTCCCCGGTGCTTCCCCGGTGCTTCGGGTGCTTCCCCGGTGCTTCAGGTGCTTCCCCGGTGCTTCCCAGGTGCTTCCCCGGTGCTTCAGGTGCTTCGTCGGCTGTTGGAGTCACATGCGCCATTAAATGTTGGTGATGCCTAATTTACACCTATACATACGAATAAGCTCCTGCTCCCGAAGCCGTCACGAATAAACGAACTGTAAATATTCGGGGACTTGGGAGTCAAATTCTATATTATTATCTGTTGCTACGACCTGCCACGGTAAAGTCATGGTCTAATGTACTGCAACCTGGTGAATAAAAGCCAGCTATTGGAGTTAATTTTATGAACCAAAATTGCACACACCAACAGCTATAGTTTCAGATCATTTTTGGAAGCCATCTGATTGGAAGGAGTTGCAGTACATTAGACCATAACTTTACAATGACTTGGGTAATCTCTCACAGACTGTCACACGGGCCACGGCTCTCTCACTCAGAGTTACACCTGTAGTTTTAAAAAAATTGAAGGCCCTTACTGGAGCTCTATGAACCCTCTAAACTACTCCAGGCAACAGATTCCCTATTCCCACCCACCCCCAAGCCTGTCCCCTACTCCCACACCCCCCCAGTCCCCCCCCAAGCCTGTCCCCTACTCCCACACCCCCCAAGTCACCCCACAATCCTGTCCCCTACTCCCACACCCCCTTACTGGAGCTCTATCAATTCTCCAAACTACTCCAGGCAACAGATGCCCTATTAGAAACACTAATTTGTAACGGTCATTTTAGCCACGGTTGTTGGGGGTTTATCTGAGTAATGGACGGGGTGCATCGGTATTCACAAAAATGCTAATATGGGTATACAGTACATATGAATATATTAAAATTATTCGTATGAAGTTGTAGAACATGTGTATTCTAATCCTGTGACATGAGTATTTATTATTCCTTACTTGATATCAGTGTATCTCCGTAATAATGTATTCCAAAGCATAAGTATCTATACCTATATTATGTGTGTAACTATACTGCCTGTACGGTGGTTACACTTACTAAGGAAATGTTTACTATGTTAATGTTGTACAGGTAACAGTAGGACCGTCAGCCTAGAGACAGCAGGTTACACCATCCTTGCCATGATGACACACCACCCTATAACCAATGAAGAGAAGGCCAGGAAGATCGTCAAGTGGATTACAGCACAATGTAAAGGTCAGGCTGGATTTTATTCTACACAGGTAGGTGGTGGTTGGGTTGGGTTAGATTAGGTTTGGTTTAAGCCTTATTCGGTGGATTTTATTCTACATAGGTAGGTGGTGGTTGGGTTGGGTTAGATTAGGTTTGGTTTAAGCCTTATTCGGTGGATTTTATTCTACACAGGTAGGTGCTGGTTGGGTTGGGTTAGATTAGGCTTGGTTTAAGCCTTATTCGGTGGATTTTATTCTACACAGGTAGGTGCTGGTTTGGTTGAGTTAGATTAGGTTTGGTTTAAGCCTTATTCGGTGGAGGTTATGCAAAATTCAAAAGCGCTTTACTCGTCAGAATATTCTTTCTGATGGTCAGTATGGTTTGAGTCAGGGACGCTCTATTGCCTAACTTGTTTTTTATATTTTATTTCTGATTACAAGTCAATATCTATTTGGAACTTGGGTGAAACGTTTACTGTCGCGGTAACGTTGTACAGTCTGGGGCAGAAGTCCTGTCACCTCACCTGCTTCACCGAGACAGGCAGTGTTTCATGGACTCGAGAAATACACACGTTTTCTACACCTAAAAATATAACAAAAAAAATAACAAAAGCTTGTGCTAGTTTATCACCACTTAAGGGGGGGTGGGAGTAGGGAGACAGTCTTCGGGGGGTTATGGGGGGGTGCGGGAGTAGGGAGACAGGCTTGGGGGTTTATGGGGGGGTGCGGGAGTAGGGAGACAGGCTTCGGGGGATTATGGGGGGTGCGGGAATATGGGACAGGCTTTCTACCACCCCACCCCACCCCAAGCCTGTCCCCCTACTCCCGCACCCCCCAAAGCCCCCCAAGCCTGTCCCCTAATTCCCACCCCCCTTAAGTTTCCAAACTGCCTACATCCATCCCTCTTTCTGTATGTGCCATTAAGGAAAATTGGAGCCTCCAATTCCCATACACGGTGACAGCCAGGGTTCATATAGATATCTATATGAACCCTGGTCACTCACAGCCTGGAAGCCTACAAAATAACCCAGGAAACAGCACCAGAGCAAGAAAAATAATGGTATCCTGTTGCTTGGAATAGTTTGGAGGAATCTATTGCTCCAAATTGTCATATAGGTGGGGACAGGAATTCATTGTTATCTATACTTGAATATGACGAGAGAGAGAGAGAAAGAGAAAGAGAGAGAGAGAGAGAGAAAGATAGAGACAGAGAGAGAGAGAGAAAGAGAGAGAGAGAGAGAGAGAGAGAGAGAGAGAGAGGGAGAAAGAGAGAAAAAGAGAGAGAGAGAGAGAGAGAGAGAGAGAGAGGGAGAAAGAGAGAGAGAGAGAGAGAAAGAGAGAGAGAGAGAGAGAGAGAGAGAGAGAGAGAGAGAAGGAAGGAAGGAAAAGGTAGGAAAAATAAATGGGAAATGTGTGTGAGTGTGTTTGTTTCGTGTGTGTGTGTGTGTGTTTTGTCATGTGTGTGTGTGTGTGTTTTGGCATGTGTGTGTGTGTTTTTTGGCATGTGTGTGTGTGTTTTGGTATATGTGTGTGTGTGTGTTTTGGCATGTGTGTGTGTGTGTTTTGGCATGTGTGTGTGTGTTTTGGCATGTGTGTGTGTGTGTGTGTTCTTACCTATTTGTATCTTTACATCATTTACATCTTTTGTATGATTTTTATTTCCCCTTTTAACCTTTACTGCATTTCCTTATTACTTTAATAACATATCAGCAGATTATTCTTGTTCACTAAAATAAGGAAGGAGAAAAGATGTCTACTGTATGATAAAACCTATAATGGTGTATAGTTTTATTTATAGATTATTGTTAAGGTTATTATTATTAATAGTATTATTATTATTATTATTATAGTTATTGTTAATACTGTATTTTTATTTTTATTTTGTGTTATTATTATTATTATTATTATTATTATTATTATTATTACAGGTACAGTATTATTATTATTATGATACATTTACCATTTGTGAATTTGTACTTTTACTGTATATACCAGTACAGTACATGTACTGTTTTAAATACACAGTACTGTACTACAGTAATGACTTGTACTGTACACAATTACTGACACGGTGTTTTTATATTATTATTCCAGGGAGGGAGCAGTGTGGTGGTGGAAGGAGAGTTTATATGATTAACAACACAAACTCAAGCATTCTTGAGAGGTGCATGTGGACTGACAATGTGGGATGGAGAAAGTAATGAGAGTGTGTATAAGAGATGTGGTATGAGTGAGAAGGCAATTGGTATTGAGTGTGGAGTGGTTGAGAGAGTGAAACGTAATACTTTGAGGTGGTTTGGACATGTAGAGAGAATGCAAGGTGAGGAGTTTGTAAAGAAGGTGTATGAAAGGTGAGGAGTTTGTAAAGAAGGTGTATGTAAGGTGAGGAGTTTGTAAAGAAGGTGTATGTAAGGTGAGGAGTTTGTAAAGAAGGTGTATAGAAGTGAAGTTGAGGGATGTGGTGTGAGAGGCAGACCACCAGTAAGATGGCAGAACAGAGTGGAAGAGTATGTAAAGGAGAGTAATGTGAGGGACAGAGTAGGGCTGGACCAAGTAAGGAGGGAGTGTTGGAACAGGGAAGACTGGAGACTTTTCTGTCGTGGCCACACCCTTGGGGGGAGTTCCCGGAGGGAACGAGGCGTCAGAGCTATAGATAGATAGATAGATAGACAACACAAACTTCTGGTCTGGACTGCATGGAGGATCCCACGTCTGAGGAATATCACTCCATGGACAAATCTATTGAAAACCAGGTGAGCAAAACTGCCACAGATTCAGATTCAGATTCAGATTCAGATTTTTATTATTTCCATTAAATACAATGGCTTTTCTTACATATAAAAATATTACGTAACATGATTATAATAAAGTATATACATATTTACATGGTATATGGATGTACTGACATCAGAAGTACAGATACTTATGAATTGGCCTCTAAAAGGTAATTTTTAAGTTTTTTCTTGAAGGTATACAGACTACTTGCTTCTGTTATATTATTGGGTAGAGTGTTCCATACCTTTGGACCATGTGTGTACATTCATAGATAGTACCCCACGGTCTAGCCTTGATCTAGGAATATAAAGATGGTTCCTTTGCCTTGTACTACTGCTTGAGATGTCATTTATGGTCGGGAGTTTATCGAACCAGTTAGGATATAAATTGTTTTGAAGTTTAAATATAGTTACAGCTATGTTATATGATTTTTTTTTGATACTGTTAACCCTTCTAGTTGTTGGAGTACCATTGGATGTAACGTGGTCATATTTTCTTACACCAACAACTACTTTTGAAGCAAAATTCTGTAACTTGTGTACGTTATGCAAGAGAGTTTTATTAGTTTTGCCATAGATAACAAGGCAGTAGCACAAGACAGAGAACACTAGAGATTCTATAACAATTTTCCTAGTATCAATGTTAAAATTATCTCTAACTCTATTTCTATATATTAGGGTCCCATAACCTTTTTAGTCCTTTCATTGATGTGTTTATGGAATGTCATCGTACAGTCTATAAACACACCAAGGTTTTTCACATGTTTACTAGGTATAATATTACAGTTATTAAGATGAATTACAGTGTCTTCTGGTATCTTATTTACAAGTTGTCTGGATCCTATAAATATACATTGAGTTTTGGTAGCATTAAGCATTAGACCATTTTTACTGAGGTATTTCTTAGTTTGAGTTATAGTGTCTTGTGTTCTTTTAATTAAGTCAACTAACTCATGTATTGGTCCATGCACTGTGTAACAACTGAGTGTCATCGGCATACTGGATAAGAAGGCACTTGTTAATATTGTCATTCAGCTCATTAACAAACAAATTAAAAAGAATTGGTCCCAGAATAGATCCTTGCGGAACTCCATAATTTATTTTAGATGAAGAAGAAAGAATATTGTCAATGGGAACTAATTGGGTCCCTATCATTAAGATAATCCTCGAACCAAAATCTATCCATGTTATTATGAGTTAGTTTATTTAATAAAAATGAGTGGTTAATGCTGTCTAAGGCTTTGGATAAATCACATAAAGTTAGTAATGATAAATGTTGTTTTGTCCATATTATTATAAATTTGATTAGTTAGCATGTATGGTTAAAGTTGTCTCAGTGGATAGTTTGTGATGAAATCCATGCTGGCTATGAGATAGAATATCATTGGATTCGAGGAATAGCTTTAATTGATTAGACACAATTCTTTCTAAGATCTTAGATATAGTTGGCAGGAGAAAAATGGGCCTATAATTATTAATATTTTCCCTGTCTCCGTTTTTATGGATGGGGACTACAATGGATTGTTTCCATAGTTTTGGAATTTTGCCAGTTACAATGGATGTATTTATGATACAGGTGAGATATGGTATAATGACAGAGAGGGAATTTTTAATATATCTTAAAGTTATGCCATCTATTCCTCCAGAGCCTGTGTTTTTTACTTGTTTAATGGTTAATAGGATATCATAGGGACTGACTGGTTGGGGTCTAAAGGAGGTAATGTTGTTATTTTGGCTTATAGTTGGGGTTAAAATATTATCTGATTCATTCATGGCTTCTCTCGACTTTTCAAAGGCTTTCTCTCCAATGCTAGTAAAGTACTTGTTAAAATCATCTGTTCTCTGTTGAATATTACTGTGACCATGATTTATATTAGATTTATTGTTTGGGACAATGTTGTTAATAATTTTCCAAGTCCCTGCTGTGTTCCCCTTATTCTCATTGAACTTTTGTTGGTAATACTGTCTTTGCTTTATATCGCATGGATCTCACTTGTTTATTTTTAGATTTATACTGTGCTTGTAAAGTGGTATTATATCTGTTCTTTTTAAGTAGTACAAGTAAATTATCCCTCTCTCTGATATTGGAGTGAATCTCATCATTAATCCATGGGGCAAAAGGCTTCTTAACTTGCTTATTAACCATGGGAACACAAGTATCAAGACAGGAGTTAAATACAGTAGTGAAAATGTCGACTTGCTTATTAACCATAGGAACACAAGTATCAAGACAGGAGTTAAATACAGTAGTGAAAATGTCAACTTCCTTATCTACATCATCAGTTATCATTATTTGGTTAAAGGTGGGAGCTTTATTTAGTAGAAGGTCAGAGAATATATCACCATCATAAATGGTCATATCACGGAAAGTTTTGACTACAGTAACACGTTTAGGCTTTTTGATATTAATTAAAACAGAAATGAGTTCCTGATCACCTACTATCTTGGGGACAACATCAGTATTGACTATACTTTGTGGTTTATTTATAATGATAACATCCAGTAAGGTGGATGAGCTTGAAGTGACTCTTGTTGGTTTGTCAATAATTTGATGAAGTTTATTAGTGGATATTATTTTACTTAGTTTATTCCTTGAAGATAGCAGGTCATCATTAATAACTCCTAATATATACAGTGGTTTATTACAGAGAATCATGTTTTTAAAGAGGTCATTAAGGTAATATTAAAGGTGTTAGTCAGAGCTTTAGGGTGGCGGTAAATACATCCTACAATAATTGAAGGTAATTTCCTACACTGTACTGTTAGCCATATTTCTTCTATGCCATCAGGTTTATCAAGGTTAGTGGTCATAACTTTACACTGTAGAGAGTTTTTAACATATATACAAACTCCACCACCACCACGACCCTTATCATCACGAAATATGGTGTAGTCATTAATTTGTATATATTTGTCAGGGGTATCAGGAAGTAGCCAGGTTTCACTCACACACAGTATATCAATATTTCTATTAATTATAGTAGAGTTAATTTCTTCAAAGTTGGCCTGAAGGGATTGAGCGTTGACGGGTTCAATTGTAATATTATCTTTTTCCATTTTGTATAACTTAGCGGCCCTGTCTTCTTCGCCATACCCCTAATATTTATCATTGTTACACAGGCGGCTTTTGTGACCAAGGTTCTGGCAATTTGAACATCTCACTTTATGGTCATACCTACAATTAAGTTGTCTGTGATTAAATTCACCACAGTTAAAGCAACCTCCTTTCCTCGTGTAGTTATTTGTATGTCTATGCTGTCTTTCATATGAGTCACTTACGTTCTGCCTAAATTGTTCACGTGGTTTCGGGCGGAAGTGTGGGGTGTGTGTATGTGTGTGTGTGTGTGATGGCGGAACAGAGAGGTCGACTGTGACAACGCTCCTAAGATATACTTGAAAAACCTGGTAATTTATGGAGTTACAAATTCGTTCCGCGGCACACAATGAATATAAAGAGAACTGTGATATGTGAGTACATATAAAGTTAAGGAATGGGCTGGCATAAAGGAGATATATAGCAAATTATGAGCCGATGCAACAAGAGCCTTGGATTTTGAGTACTGCGCATGTGTGAAGAACAGTCAGTGGTGATACAAACATGGTTGGGTTTGAGAATGTCGACACTGTTCGAGCCTTATCTACAAATGATATTGGAAAAATGACGAGCCCACAACTAAAGAAAGCATTAGTAACATTGGTAACAGCAGAACAATCAACCGAACCTACAAACCAATTATTGCTGGAAGAGATAAGACACCTAAGAACTGAGGTAGCAGATATCAAGAGCATAAAGCAAGAATTTCAACAACTGTCTACACGGCTGGAGGACGCCTACAAAATTATTCACCAGCAACAAATGTTCCTGGAGACATTGGATGCAAGAGAACGGCGAAAAAATCTGATAATAACCAGACTAAGTGAAGAAAGTGATGAAGTTGGTGGCAACGACGAGGAGAAGGTTCAAAACATGTTGTTAGCTGCAGGCTACACCCAGGCCTTTAACACTGCTGACTGGGAAATGAAGAGGCTTGGGCAGCAGAATGAACAACGAAAACGACCCCTTCGAATTGTAGTGGAACAAGAGGAAAGAAGAAATGATATTTTAGGAAGAGCCAGAAACTTGAAACAGGCAAGAGGATATTTTTCCCAGATATACGTTAGGAAAGATGTTCATCCGGCGGTTAGGAAGGAGATGGCCCGACTCCGACAGCGAGAGAGAGAAGAAAAAGAAAAGCCGGAAAATGCAGGTGTGAGTATTCGTTATGACTGGAAAGACCGTGTGTTGTACAGGGATGATGAGATCATTGATAAGTATTCTACAAATTTCTTCAAGTAGGTGAAAGACAGACCAACCCTAAACAGATAAAACTGGGCTCTTGGAATATTGGTGGTGGAAAAGATAAGTTATTGAACCCAGATATACTGAAATGGTTGTTATCATGTGACATAGTGTGGATACAGGAAACAAAAAGAATTGGAAAGTATGGAGTTCCTGGTTTTAATATGTGTATCACAATCAATCCAGTCACGGTGATCACAGAGGTGGGGTGATAATGTTGGTGAAGTATATTATAAATGAATACATATCTAAGGTTGACATGTCTAATGAAGATCAAATTTGGGTAGAACTATCCTATTTTCCTGATTTTATATTTGGTGGTGTATATATCCCACCAGAGGATTCTCCCTTTTATGACCCGTGTGCATTTGTCAACATAGTGGGTCATGTGCAGGGCTTTGAGAATGTATTTGTGATGGGTGATTATAATGCTACAGTTGGTACCCCAGTTATTGTAGATAGGGAAGAGAACCCTTATGAATATAGTGGTGTAATAGATGAAACAGTAAATAGACATGGTCGAACCCTCATAAATGTATGTAATAATGAGTCAATGGTTATTGTAAATCACCTGTGTGTTAATGGAGTGCAAGTAGGAGGAGGTTTATCTTACAGAAAGAAAGATAGATGATTATCTGAAATAGATTTATGTTTGGTAAAAAGTAGGTCAATGAGTATGATTAAGAAATTACAAATGCATACTGAAGTGAGAGGATCAGATCACACGCCTGTTTTAGTATTAGTAGATTTGAACAAGTATGAAACTGTTTCTACTTCCTTAATGTTAGGACGAGCTAAATGGTTAGGGCAATCCTACACTTCTTCACCAAGTAAACACACTTTAATGAAGAGTGTATCTTATAAGGAAGTTGATATAAATAAGTTTTGTACCATGATAAATAATATTACACCCCCAGACATGGACAATGTGAATATTAATAATGTGTCAGAGATAATAAAGACGAGTTTCGAGACAATAAACAGAGTAGCGAAAATGTGTCCTAATCCAGAATCGGGGCAAAGTAACGAGTGGGATATGAGTGAACCAAGGTGGAAACGGATACTGGATTTGGACGATCCAAAGCTAATCTGGAAGTCAATAAATGGGACCGTTCGCATGAAGCGTGGATCTAGCGATTGACACCACATACTTCCAGATTTTTATTTTTTTATTTTTGTATTGGGTACATGGACAAAATTGCATATAGACCCTTCTTCGTTAAAATAACGTATTTACTATGATTTTAATATTCCAGTAAACATTATAAAGACGTTAAAGTGCATATTAATGAGCTAGTAATATAGTTTGAGGTGTTTTATTGTGCTATACTATTTTTGGTATGTGTGCCTCAATGGATAAACATTCATCGGTTTTATATATATATATGAATATATCTTCATTTCTAATGTAATTTAAATATTCCAAGAGACCACCAACAAACGTAATTAAAAAAAAAAGAATTATTTGATCAGATATTTGCTGCCTGCAGTATGACATGTTTTACATATCAAAACAAAAACAATAACATACACAAGTGCTGCGCTCGCCTCGACTGCTTGTATTAAAGGCCCCAACAAACACCAAGAAGAATACTACTTGTCTATTCGGTTTAGTGGTGGTAGCTGTTCCTCTGTGAGATACTGTATTATAATCGACAAAGAAGATACAAGACTGGTACCTGAAAGCAAGGGCCATACAGACCTCCGGGTACAAGAAAGCTGCTCTTGTTTCGATGGTGGAACAGGCTTTCATCAACCCAAAACTAATAGAGGTAAGAATATAAGAAATTAGGAACTCTATAGTGCTGGTCCAGTTCATGGTTTAGACCAGACCCTTTGAATATATAGGCTTACTTATATGGAAAGTGTAGTGTTCTTACTATGCTTGATTTGAGTGCTGAATTTGATACAGTAGTGCATTGAATACTTTTAGATGACTTAAAGTTTGTAGGTGTAAAGGGAAATGCATGGTATTTATTGAAAGAATTACCATTTTGTAGCAGTGATGCCAGATCTGGCTGGGGCCCAGTATTTTGCCCTATTCATTTCCTGTTCTTTACCACGGTTATTTCCCAGTAGTCTGGGAAAGTGGGTAATGAGGGTAGAAAAACCATACACAATAACAGTAATTCTTTCAATATTTACCAAATGCACTGGCCTACCTAGAAAGTTACCTAAAGGATAGAACATATTGTGTACAGGTTGGGAAAGTAACGAGTAACATTCAGTCTTTTAGAAATACTCATAACTAGTTATCTTCCCCTTATGCTATTTTAACCCCAGATTTTCTGATTTCCAGTTAGTTGAAGGAAGTGACCACACACGAGCAGCACTGGTAAGAAGAACGATAGAGGTAAATGGGAAATTGGAAGTATTCCCTGATCTAGGGTCAATAACATCTTGGGATTCCAACCTCTCTTCTTTACCTCCCATCGAGTCTGCTGCTTGCCTTGTGTTTTGGAATAAAAAGAGAAGTTGGTCTTCAGATCGTGTGCTGAACTACCAGAAAGAGAGAGGTTACCAACTGTTCCTTGAAAATCATATAATTGATGTTGTTTTGCAGCCTGTAGATCATAATATGAAATATGTGAAGGGATTATGTATACGGCAGACTGCACAGAGGGAAAAACCGTATGAAGTGTGGCTTTTGTTGTCTGCCATGGGATCAATTGAAACTTCGGGTTGTCAGTGCACTGGGTAAGTAGGAAAACATTTTGTTACGGTATAAATATTCAAAATTGGTTTCTGGTTTGGACCTCAAACATATTTAACAATGCATTACTAAGAATTTCTTGGAATTGCCATTTCACAGTGATTATAAGATATATTTTATTCACTGGACGTGGTATTAACCACAGTTATTTGGAATATGTTTCTTTATATTTTTACTTTTTACAGTATTGTATATAAAAAGACAGTGAAAGTGGTGGTCAAAGAATTTACACGAGTGAATACAACAGTGTACTGGTTAGGGAATACTTTCAATTCTGTAATTCATTATTTGTACAGTATTTGTCATATACAGTATATTCTTGCACCCTCTCAGTCCTTGGAGTTCTGTAATACACTCTCCTCTTTTTATGCGAATTTGAAATAGTGCATATCATGAAAAAAATTAAATAAATGCAATTTACACGTACCATTATTTCTTTTGGAAATGTAGAATTTACTTAATGCAAAATTCACTTTATGTGACCCCTTCAGGAACCTAACCTCTCATAAAAAAAAAGAGGAGAGTGTACTTGTAATATATTTCCACAGTACTACCATATATTTCAACAGCTTCATATTTTTACAGGAGAGACACTTCAACCCCTCGGCCATTTCCTCCTCGTGTGCAGTTTTACAGGGCTTGTAGTATGGTAGTAGGCTACAACTGGGAGGAAACATTTAATGAGTACATGGCACACCAAAGCTTAGGTTCCAGTTATGACTAGCTTCTTAATCCATACAAACAGGCCCAAGTAGCTACTCTACAAGAAAAAACAAAACAACAATCAAAATCAGACATATGGAAACAGCAGAGAATTGGAGCAATCACATCAACCACAATGCATAGAGTTGCTCACTTTAAACGAGATTGCCATGACAACTATATTGTAAAAGAAATAATGGGAACATCAAATTTCCATGGTAATTTGAGTACTAAGAATGGTATTGAACATGAAACAGTTGCTAAAAAACTATACATAGATACAATGAAACCTTTGCACAAAAAATTCATTGTTCATGGAATAGTTAGTTGTACATGTTGTGGAACAGACCTGTTAGAAGTAAAATGCCTTTATAGCAATAAACATTTGACAGGCAGGGAACTTGCTAATATTTCAGTATACCATGTCACCACTGGGGATGATGATAAAGTACATCTTAAAGAATCATCTCCATGGTACACACAGATACAAACACAACTAGGTGTGTCTGGATATTCATGATGTGATTTTGTCATGTTTACCCAGAAAGACATAACGGTGGAGAGGATTTATTTTAACAAAAGTAAATTTGCAAATGATGAAAAAAAAGCTATGGAATTTTATGACAAATATGTTTTGCACAAGCTATTCCCAATTTCTCATAGTAATAGTCCATAATGTGTTTATACTTCTCATGCTCTTCTGGACTTAGGACTTAGTGCTTCATAACCACCCCTCGAGACTATGCTCCAGATGACCGCAATCCAGCCAAAGCCTTCCTCAACATGCCATACAAAGTTGTTGGTTGGGATGCTTTGAGGATTTTTCTGATATTATCTTTGGGGAAAAATATAGGAAAAGAATTGAGGGGTTGAGATCCGGTGAATGTGGAGGCCAGGTCTGTGTCTGTATCTCCACATTCACCAGATAATAAAATAGGAAAAGGATTGAGGGGTTGAGATCCGGTGAATGTGGAGGCCAGGTCTGTGTCTGTATCTCCACATTCACCAGATAATAAAATAGGAAAAGGATTGAGGGGTTGAGATCCGGTGAATGTGGAGGCCAGGTCTGTGTCTGTATCTCCACATTCACCAGATAATAAAATAGGAAAAGGATTGAGGGGTTGAGATCCGGTGAATGTGGAGGCCAGGTCTGTGTCTGTATCTCCACATTCACCAGATCTAAACCCCCTCAAACTTATTCCTATGTTTTTCCCCAAAGACAATATCTATCTGAACAATCCTCAAATCATCCCAGCTTGTGAGTTTACTATTTAACTGTATTTCTTAATGCTTAATCTTGTTTGCTTTTCAGAGAGGGGTAAATATGAGTAAATTGTTTTTTGCTTTGGAATTCTATGTTATGATTTTCTATATATTTGTGCTTTGTGTATAATAATGGTTGAAAAGTGTGAAATAAAAGGTTGAACTAATTTTTTATTATTTTAATAAATATTAAAAAAGAAGAAATGCATTAACAAAACTGTATATTCTTACACCTTAATTAACACATAATCAAATGATAGTACTGTACTGTAATTTAATGTCTGAGTTGAGGGTGATCTAAGTGAGAGTTTTAATATTAGGTAGGGCTGAGACAGGGATGTGTTATGTCACCATGGCTGTTCAATATATATATGGATGGTTGTATGAGAGAGATGGAAGCCAAAGTGAATGGTCTGGGGGTGAAATTGAGGCTGAATGAAGCAAATTGGTCCTTGGTGGCAAGTCTGTTTGCGGGTCAGAGGAGGGTTTGAACAAGTAAGGAGGGAGTGTTGGAACGGGGAAAACTGGAGACACTTCTGCCGTGGCCACCCCCTTGGAGGGAGTTCCCGGAGGGAACGAGGCGTCGGGGCTATAGATAGATAGATAGTTACAGGCCAGGCAGGGAAGTAGCTCAAATTTTATAACACCATGTTCCTACTGGGAAATGCTACAAAATAAGTGGAGGCATCATGTTACAAAGCACAGCTACAATAACTACAATGTAATCCATGATTGGCCACAAGGTACACTCAACAGTTTCCGATAAAATTTTGAATGTCTTCATCCTCTGAATAGCTCTCTCTACATGGATACGTAGTGATGCTATGCTCCGTGTCTTTGCTATTTCATTTTGATTATGCATTTTCCCTGTACCATCCTCCTTCTTTCTAGTAAATGGTGGCATATACAATTTAGCACCTCGCTGGAGTATAAGGTCACCAATGGTAAACCCTCTATCCACCATGATGGCATCCCCTGGCTCTACTCTTTCAAGAAATTCCATTTCTGTAATGTGTCTATCAGAAGTGTTTCCTCCAAAAACACTAGATACAAAGGTAATGTGTCCTAAGGGGGTTATTCCTATCAGCACCTTCAATGTGTTGTTATGCTTATAAGTGGAATAGGTGGCAGATTGTGCTGAAGGATTGTTTGGATGTACAGTAAAAACCTCAGTACAATCCAATATTGTCCTGGTATCTGCATACTCAGGCGGATAATGTGCTGGCAAACTTACTAGTACCTGTGCAGCACTAGGCCATATAAGCCAATCTTTAAGTAAACTATACAGTACATGAATCCAGGTTATTACAATACTACTCACAACACTTTTACTAACTTCAAAGAAATGACCTAACATTGTGTAGTCCTAACCTACTCTAATGAATATAAGGGTCATCAGGTACTCTTCAAAGGGTGACAGTTTTTTACGGTTACTTACACGAGACTTGCCGGAAGGTGTATTCTCATCTGTGACAGGTTTCTGTCCTCTCCAATAAGAAATGTGTGCCACATTTTTTTCAATCATCTCAAAAATATAATTTAGGTTTTGTTTGGAATTAAGACCTGTGAATTTCTTAACGGCTGTATCACTAGCTAAAATGCTCCTAATGAAAGCCTTTCTGAAAGCTCCCTCTTGTTCGGCTTCACTGCTCAATGTCCACTGAAAGAGAAGTGATCATCAGAGCTTTGGCAAGACTGTAAAGGTGTCTCAAAGGAAAGGTGGTGATGCCACCAACCTATGTAATCTGGAAATATATTTCAGAATTCTCATCAAAATGTATTTAAACTATTTTTCTTCAATTTAAATCCAAAACTAAATTCATTTTTCCTTACATTATTGTTTTGCATATATTTTTCTACACTCTTGTACAGAAAAAAATATATTTAAAAATATGATGAAGTCAGTAGACTGATAAATAGGATGACCTATAGTATATAGGCCCTGGTGGCTTTTACTTATCCTAAAGGTATGTTATATCATGTTATGCAGTACTGAATTATCTTACCATTCATACCATGTGTATATGATATTTAGAGAACAACCAATGGTTACCGATAACTTACTCACCTGAGAGGTTGTGTTCTTTAGTGTAGAAGCTTCCTTCCTAGGTGCATTGCAGTCATCTGGATCAGTTTGCACCTCTACATCCACTGGGTCTACTATTACCTCTCCATCTTGGCCTCTCCATGCATAGGTGTGGTCTGCATTATGCAACATGTTCTCCCCAACTGAAATAGTAAAGTGCAAATTTCTATAATAGGGTTCCGCAAAGGTCCGCATGATATGCAGGGGACTTAAGGGTCTAGGGTAGGTTAGG
>JAWZYT010002046.1:2500-41589 GCA_034508575.1 Petrolisthes manimaculis | reverse complement strand
TCTCTCCTCTTTCATTCTCTCCCCTTCCTTCTCTCCCCACAATCATTCTCTCTTTCTCTCTCCTCTTTCATTCTCTCCCCCTCCTTCTCACTCCTCTTTTATTCTCTCCCCCTCCTCCTTCTCCCTCCTCCTCTCAACCCCCCCTCCTACCCCTTGTGTCTCCGTGCTCGTGTTCTGTACCCGTCACAACAAGAGAGTGACATGTTCTGTCGAGCAAGCATGACCTGTGTGCATGTGTGTGTGTGTGACCTGCGCACGACCTTTGACCTGTGCATGAAGGCGTGACCCAGCCGTCAGCATGGCACACACACAAATAAACACACACACACACACACACACACACACACACACACACAATATATACCCACTCTTTATTCTGAGGTTTAGGGAAATTATACTCATTGAAGATATAATATGAGATCAAGACAAGTATTCCTATAGTTTATCATACGGATTTCTCTCTAACAGGCACGAACTCAAATGGCAGACACATTCACAATTCCACAACTATTTTTCGTCGCTCAGTCCCAAATACACACACGCGCCATCACACACACACACACACACAAATATACAAAAGGGATTCAAATGTACACATGTGTATACAAATAAAGAAAAATAGAATGTACACACTCTGAAACATACGGGCATAAAATATCAACTCACAAACATTCACAAACGTACACACACCTAGGAACATAAATACAATACCTGAAATTACACTTACACATACGAATATAATGAAATTTATGCACATGCAGAGCAACAGAGAAAAGATGGAAAAATATATCCAACAACATACACAACATAAATACTAATTAAACTTGTCTGACTGCCTGGCACACACACACACACAAAGCCACACACACACACACACACACAAAGCCGTACACATATACACACACAAAGCCGTACACACACACATACACAAAGCCATACACACACACATACACAAAGCCATACACACACACACACATACACATACACAAAGCCGTACATACACACACACACACACAACCGAACTCAATCTCACACACATATGAGCCTGAGCCTTACAAAACCCTATCATAAATCTTCATCTGTGTCTGGGATTTGGAAAGGGAGTTCCTAAGACAGAAACATAGGTATGTGTGTATCCCCCCCCCCCCCTCTCTCTCTCCCTGGCACTCTCACTTTTACTCAGGCATTTTCTCACTCAAACACACACACACTGACACTCCCTCACTCATTCTCAAACACACACTGACACTCACTCACTCAAACACACACTGGCACTCACTCACTCAAACACACACTGACACTCTTTCAAACACACACTGGCACTCACTCACTCAAATACACATTGACACTCTTTCAAACACACACTGGCACTCACTCACTCAAATACACACTGACACTCACTTATTCAAACACACTGACACTCACTCATTCAAACACAGACACTCACTCACTGAAACACAGACACCGACACTCACTCATTCACTTACTCACTCTGGCACTCACTCACTCACTCTCTCTTTCACCCTGGCACTCCTACCTTGCACACTCAATCTTTCTTTCACCCTGGCACTCACTCACTCACTCTCTCTTTCACCCTATAGCACTCCTACTCTGACATACTCACTCTTGCACTGACAAAACAATGATGAGCTGGTTGGCCCAAATTCCCTTCTATAATCCAAGCACACATTCCATCCCCTTCCCCTTTTAACTTTTATCTTCCTTCCCCCCTTAACTCTCTCCTTTTCCTCCCTAGAACCCTTTCCCATCTTCATTCCCGCCTTTCCACTTTTCCTTATACAGTATATTAATTTCATACAAGTTCATTTTCCACTTGTAATTATTTTGTTTATCTACTGTTGTGGCTAATATTCCAACCTGCCTATGCCCTTAGTCTATGAGCCACGATGGTTTATTGTTGTTTATGGGGGGTATGGGATTTTAGACTTTTCTGGCGAACTGATATTACTCAAAACGAAAACAAAAGCGGGGGGAAACATGGAAAAATTTTTTGATACAGACTCCCTAAGTTTGGTGTGTTTTTTATATACAGTACGGTACTTGTATTGTTATATGGTAAGTTTGGAAGAACCAGTATCCTCCAATTAGTCGATAAAGTGTTCATACTGTACAGTCTTTTAAGTGATGCAATGTTTAATGTCAGAAGAAAAATGATCTAGTTATTGTTTGAAAATCAGTATCCTCCAAATAGTCGATAAAGTGTACATACAGTATTTTAAGTGATGCAATGTTTAACGTCAGAAAGAAAAATGATCTAGTTATTGTTATGGAAGCATGTAAAAGTGTTCCACCCACTGTGCAAAGACTAGACTAATCCCCCTATACCTTTTTACCTCTTCCCCCTCACCCTCACCCTCGAAGCCTTCATTCAGCCTTTTTCCGTCAGATCTGAATCTCATTCCTCTACCCTTCACCTCTCTCTCGTCTCCTCCCACTCTCCCTCATCATTTTCATACCTTTGCCACAAATAACACTCACGTCAGAAATATTGGCTTCCCCTTTTATAAAGTTTGTACCCCCTTCCCCTATATTTGTTCTCAAATATTCTTCTATTGTTGATTTGTCCCCCCTCCCCTCCCCTCCCCTACTCTCACAACCATCTCCCACTTCCTCTTCACAACACACGATTTTCACATACTCGTACCCCAGTTGCTTATTCTCTCTCTCTCTCTCTCTCTCTCTCTCTCTCTCTCTCTCTCTCTCTCTCTCTCTCTCTCTCTCTCTTACACACACACCCTGAAGCTATTAATCCCTCTTCCGCCCCATCACACACACACACACACACAAAGTGACGCTCGTAATCCCTCACCCTCTCTATATACTATCACACCTGCCCTTGAACCCTTACCTCTCACCCTATTTCATTTTCGACTAACACACTCCACAACCGTATATTATCTTATTGTCCGTCCTCTTTATCCTCACCCTGTCCCTCCCTCCCTTCCCTGTGTTTCTAACCGCTAATCTAAACTGTTTCCTCCATCCCTATCTCATTCTATTCCCCTCACATTATCCTTCTTGTTTCGCTCTATTCTATTCCTCATCTCTCCATTTTCTTCCTTATCCCATCCTTCATGTTCACTATCTCATTCTCTCCCTTTAATTTCCTCCGTTCCTTCCCAGCTCATTTCTATTCTTCCCTCCCTTTCCCTGTTCGTCTCAATTCGATCTCATTTCGTGTTCCTACTTCCCTCTCCCTTCCTTCCTTACTTGCTTCCTCCAACACCATCTCATTCCTATTAGGCTACCCCCTCTCCTATCCCCCCACCCCAACACCACCTTCCCTCTCTTATTCCTCTTCCCCTTACAACCCTCCATCCCATTTCACTGCTCCTACTCCCTTCCCAATGCTTTCACCCCTCCTACACCACCCTCCCTCTCTCATTCCTCTTCCCCTTCCCTCCCTCCCATTTCACTGATGCTCCTCCTCCCTCCTCCATGCTTTGCCCACATTCCAGCAATTTATTCCCTTCATCTAGTTCCTTTCTCGCCAGACTATTGATGGATAGATCTCTCTCTTTCTCTCTCTCTCTCTTCCTGCAATTCACTACACTACCCGACCCTGTCCTGTCCTGTCCTGTCCTGATCTGCCCTGCCCTGTCCTGCCCTGCCCTGCCCTACCCTGTCCTGCCCTGGTGAAAGTCAACAGTCCAGTAAATGGTAGGGAATGTGATGCTAACAGTCGCAGAGTATAGACTGGTGAAGGTGATGGTATGGTGGGAGTTGTGGTGGTGATGGTATGGTGCGAGTTGTGGTGGTCATAATAGTGGTAGTTGTGGTGATGGTATGGGGGTAGTTGTAGAAATGGTGATGGTGTAGTAGTAGTAGTAGTAGTAGTAGTAGTAGTAGTAGTAGTAGTAGTAGTAGTAGTAGTAGTAGTAGTAGTAGTAGTAGTGGTGGTGAAAGTGTGGTGGTAGCACTTGTTATGATAGTGACGACAGGGGTGGAGATGTGGCCTTGACAGAATAACAATAATATGACACCCACCCTCATCCCTTGCCACTATATAGAGGAAAGGTGGTGGCAGATCCTCTCCAAGAAAGATGTAGACCGAGGCCCCTTTTTATTATATTCCGTCTTTCATTTTTACGTCGATGTAACCCAGTCAATATTTGGATCTTCTCTGTTTATCCATCTGCCAACAAAACTCCCTATCTATCTATCTACCTATTTATCTATCTTAGAACACGAGGAAAAGGGTCTTTCATTATCTCCATATATAATTAATCATTTACTTACTCAACTCCCAGCTGTCCTGTCTCCTTCACTTATAATGCAATTAACTAGGCTAGTCAACCTGACAGTCTCAAGAACAAGGACAACTTACTCAGCATTCGAAGTCTTTCTATTTATGTCTATCTATCTTTCTAAACAATATCTTTCCACAACGATCGTTAATGATTTTCCTCTAGGAATTAATGAAGTTAACATATTCAAACTATATATATACACACAGTATAGTGAGAGAGTGAAAGAGAAAATCAGGCCACTCCTTTGAACTCTCTCAACGATTCTGTCCCCTTGAAACTAACACACACACACACACACTCTCTCTCTCTCTACAAAACATTTTTCATCACCTACCCACCAACCCTTCCATATCAACTCCTCCGATATTCCTTCTCAAATCAAGCAAACCACACAATCATCCTCCTGCCCCATTCATTTCTCCCATACTCCAGGGATCTGTCCAGGATGATTGTCAACGAATTGGAGGCTATTGATTAACAACCCCTAAGGACCACAATTCCCCAACCCTGTATTGCCGCAAAACAGACTGCATTTTTAAACTTGCACCAAGACAGATTTTTTTAGTATAGATTTTCAAGAGCTTGAATTTACACACCAGAATGTGTATGTATAAGTTTCCTACGTCAAATACTTACCCCGCAGTAAATTATTTTTTAATGAAATAGTCATTTGATTTACACTTTGTTAAGGTAATAATTCAATATCAAAATATCACCACATATTCTTGCATAAATTACTGAAGGAAATGTACTTGGAATAATATTTATGAGTGGGATGATCAAAACACAGAGAAAAATGAACCAGAGTTGTGGAATTATATTAAGTGATGTAGTGCAATGCAGAATATGTACTTTGAGTGGAAACATACCATGCAAAAATATTTCTACATATAGAACAAAATTAGGCCTACTATTGAGAACTCATAAAAATGCATGGCAGTAACATCCACTCCAACTGTAATGATTATCACTTAAATCACTCTAATATAAATAATGTCAAAACTAATGGAAAAATATTAACATACTCATACTGTACTTGATCCAACCATCTCATTATCACACATATTCAGCTATGTACAAACATGGCTATGATTTGTACAGTTTCAACACAAGAACATTAGTAGTTTTCAAACCTTATGAAGATTTACCTTATGATGACATGCTGTACTATATTGCATATAATCTACCTACTTAAAATACAAATTCTACTTAAAAAAAATTGCATCAACTCTTTAACCCTATTTCCTATAATCTAGGGCTTTAGGGCCAGGGATGGAAAAATTAAGTCAAGAGCAAGAGAGTACCCAATGCTGAATACCCAGTGAAATGGGCCTCATATACATACATTTACATCTCCTTTTCAAGCCCAAAAAATAATCAATTTCCAAAATCATGCATCTACAACAAGAGTCCCTTCATATAGCCTTGGTGAAAGGCTAACTCAGCTTTTCTTAACCTGGGGTGCTAAAATAAATTTTAGGGATGCTGGGAAAGGTTGCATATGTGGCGGTAAAATAACATTAGAATATGTTAGCCAAAGGTAAGGGGTGCTGGACTGCCTAGGCCTGATTAAAGGTGGTACTGAGGTCGTAAAAGGTTAAGAAACGCTGGCTAACTGAACTGCTTAGTTAATATCGGCTTGTCAGTCCTACGTACACACTCATCCATTCCTGCGTATTCTGAACAAGTTCTTTAGATTTACTCATTCCTAATTCACTAATTCTTTGGTACTCTTGCTACATGAAAACATATCAGGAATATTCTTCAATATAAACAAATGTAAAATGTAACATTACCAGTATGCATGCAAATTCAGATACAGTATACACATATATGGTACCAGTACTATAGTACAGTACTGTCCTGTAGCATGTAAAAATACAAGGACTATGTGAAGTGCATAGACCTTTTTCTTACCTTCATCAATATCCATAACTTCCATGGATACTTTTGAATCTTCCCATACACAAGTCCTTGAACTGGCAGACAAAGAGAGGTGGTGTTCTTGAAGTACCATACTGTACTGTACACCCACAGCAAGGTACTAACAATCTGTTGATAAAAAATTGAAGGGTGGTTTTAGCTTTTTATGGTATTATAACAACATTGCCTCAACAATGCTGTATGAATGTTGGTATAAGATTAATATAATAACAGAAGTACTGTATAAAGAAATCTGTTAAAAGTATGGTACAGTCAGGAGCTGATGGATGAGAAACAGGTTGATCACTGCCAAAAAATTCAGCTGTTACTTGTTAGTAATTCTTGCTTTCCATTCACCTGTGTGTGAAGATTATACCATACTCTATAAGATATGGATGTACGAATTGCCTCTCAGCCATCTGCTCTTAACTATACAATAAAAGTTTTTTTATAGCAATACAATACCAGTACCATGAACAAATTATGCTAGATGCAGTACTAAGAGAATACCATGCTGTATAAGAAATTTTTATAATATCTTTATGAATAATGATAGTGATGTACGGTACAGTATGCTCAAAATAAAAACAATTATGAACATGTATGAGGCAGCAAGAGTGACTGTCCACATGAAATTAACACATTTGTTTCTTTCCTTCAAAGGCTATCAAATCACAGTCTGAAAAAAGTCTATGTTTTGTATCAATTATTAACGTGTACAGTACACAAGACAAAAGAAAAAGTATAGAATTTTGACATTATCCAAAGGAGTGAAAATGAATAATACAGTACAATACAAAAAGAAGATAACAGTTACGGTGAGCCACAGAAATGGGAAAACACAATATTTCCCCATTTTTATCTTTTTTTTTGGAAATTGCATTATATCCCAATTTTATCTGTTGACATAAAATAGAATGACATTGCATTTTGATCATCTTTGATCCCCAGCCTAAATGTGCCTCAGTTAAGTCCCAGTAGTTTGCCCCAGTTAGGTCCCAGTAGTCTGCCCCAGTCCAAATTAAGTTAAGTTAAGTTAGGTCAGGTTAATTTTGGCTAATTCTAGAACATAATTAATATAAACTAACTTATTGCAATATTTTTTGCTATTACCCTCAATCTAGCCTCTTAGTGGAGATGGTCAAACATGGTCAAAATACACTACTGGTATTGCCATTTGAGATCATTAAATATAAACACGGAATAATAGATTATCCAAAATAAATTGTGTAAAATGGTGTTGCATATTATATTACATAACAAGCATTACCTTCACAACCATGACCATTACATTACCACCAACAAGAGCAATTATTACTTTCATCAACACCAAACCATCACCATTCTTTCATCAAAACCAACAAATCACCATCACCACCACCAATAAGCCATCCCCTCCACCGCCTCAGATTCCCTTTTGGGCCTCCTTCAGAAGATCAAGGCTGTTAGGTGCTAATTCCATGACAAGAAGATCTAACACTGACGTAATTGGCGGTGGTGGTTATAGTGTTGATGTAAGTGACAGCAGCCTCACATTGTGGTTACTGTGGTATGGTATATTATTGTTCGGTGACAATAATAATTGTGTTATTGTTTCTTCCGTAATTAGTCTTTATTTGTACATATTCTTATTAAAGTGTGATAAAATATTACGAACAATAATTATTTCTTCGAAATATCATATACTTACAACCGAATACTATATAGTTGGAGAGGATGGACATTGCATTATTGACTTCACTGATATGCAGTAGCTCTAAAGTTTCGGTAGCTGGCTGGCCGCCGCCGCAGCTGGTTCAAAACTTCAGAGTTTAGACCAGTGTTGCCAACCCCTAGGGCGATTACCCTACGGTTGGCAACACTGACATAACTGAGCAAATAAAAAAAAATCAGGGACAATACAATGGATGAAATTAATGAACGTTACCATAAATATTCACATGTCAGCAAAGCATATTTTATGGTGCAGGAAATGTATATCGGTAAGCTCTTAATTTGTATTGTAATTGGGACAGAAATATATATGTTTATCTACTGTTATCGTCGACATCCATTAGCTGTAATTTATTCCCAATGAATATATATTTATACGGTAGATATATACGGCCTTCGGAACTAGAGAGGTATATCAGCCAACTAGGAGATGTAGCTTGTAACCCTCTCATCATCTATGTTTTAATTTTGTTTTCCCCCTTCCGAGTCGCCTCCCATATTATGTGTGTGTGTATACACAGTTGTTTTATATATTTTTTAGGGTGTCCCATCTGTTTGTCATTGTATGGTGTAAATTTATGGAATAGATTTTTTTTTAATGTTAGTGAGTTAAAACTGCCTGCCTTTAACATTACACTGTACACTCGCTATCCAAAATGTGTATCCAGCCAGAGGTCTTGTTGAAATTTAGATTAATTTGACATGATAGTGAACCAAATACAACGCTTATCCTGTTTCATAGTTGCTTGAGCTCGCTTAATACTCGATCAAGCTATTCGAAGCAAGCCTGGATGCATATTTTGGATTGCAAGTGTAATACTACAATATATGTGCTTTGCTAACTTCCCCGTTGCTCAAAACAATTTAATTTGAGTTATATACTGCATTTTTCCACTCATAATACAGACTGATATAACAATACATGAGAGGAAAGACTGGTAGATGTTAGGTTAGGGCGGCAGGCAAGAAAAAGATCATCATGGTCTACAAACTCTAAGCGATGACCATGATTGGAAAATGCCTTAGTATAGACTATAGACATAAGAGAGAACCATCGTACCGGTCATCGTCAACACCTCTGTGCACGATATTTCAGATAAGCATGTAGCCCATAGAGGCATAGATAGATAGACAGATGGCCTGAAAGAGGAGAGGTATATACAGTACTGAGATATATTTATACATCTACAGTACAATACAGCGAGGTATACACATGACACACACCTACAGAAAAAGAGAACATAAGATCAGCAGATGCTTTGGATTGTCCTTTCATACATTTTTTTCCTAGAGAATTTTTACAAATGTATTCATTATTGACGTAACCCATACAATGAAAAAGTCGTCAAGGATATTAACGTAATAATTTATGTTTTTCTGATTTTTTTTGGGGGGGATTAACTGTGTCTATCTTTGAAGGGAGGAAATGAGGGGTAAGGAAGATTTTTACAAAACCACCCAGGCATAAAATTTAATGGGATGGAATGAAAGGAAATAAGTCACCCCAAAACAGCTATAGAAAATAGGGTACGGGAAGCCAGTGGGACGGAAAGGAATGATGGCGTATTAGTAGGATGGTGCTCAATCAGAGTCAAATGTTATGTCTCACCCTCAGCTGGACACAAGGTTGACGTAGGGGTAGGTATTATTTAGGACCATAAGGATATTATTCTGCTGCAAGGTCAGGTTCGGGACAATTTAATTTCTACATTTTCACACGCTCAGTGTCATAAAATCAAATATTACACGAGGTATTTAAAGGAGGTCAAAATATTAGATAGGTAAAACTTGAAAAACTAATATATGCTCAATCATACTGCTATTATAACTGGAGTTACTGTGTATCTATGAAGGGTTATGTAGACATCTATCACAAAAACAGGCACTGTATGTGTGTGTAATCCTGTAGCAAGTGCCAATGATTATGTATGATACGAATATTTCGTATTACCCTCCAACAGTAAATAATGAGATGAAGACCACCCAAATGACTAATAATTAAAATTGAATAAAAAGTATAAAAAATGATTAAGCATCCACCTCACCTGTTCCTCGCCTTACCTCACCTGACATTTGACCTTATGGAATATTAACTGAACACCACATGACCTCCCGTGACCTACCTCCACCCCCCATCAGACAACCCTCTTCGGCCGTACTGTACACACCTGATAGGAAAAGGCACATACCTGATAAAAGTTTTTATGGAATCTACTCTCATCTGTTTATCTATGTCAGAATGCATTTGTTTATCTTTCTATCAGTCTACACATTTGGCTCTATACTTATCAATCTTTTCTTTCTTTTTATTTATTCATTTATTTTCCTACCTACCAATACCAACACTTACACCCATCCACCCACTTCCACCACCCATCCACACCTACACCCACGTCCAACACCCACGTCCACCACCCATCCACACCTACACCCACGTCCACCACCCATCCACACCTACACATTCCACCCTTGGGAGAGTTAGCATGTCGTAATTCCCAGGCGAATGTGTAAGCTCTCAACCCTTCATCACACAGACATGCCAACCAATCACAGGCAATCTAGAGTTTTATCTCGCTTCTGAGTGGTGGAAGCTGAGAGAGGGAGAGAGGGAGGGTGGGGATTGGAGTAGTGGATAAACAGAGAGAGAAAGAGAGAGAGAGAGAGGGGGGGGGGGATAAGGAAGGCAAATGGTATAGATAGGGATGAAGGGAAGGGATCGGAGAAACTATAGGTACATACATGCATAAGAGAAAGGAAAAGGATGGAGAAAGAAAGGAAATGCAGGGGACGAAGGAAGAATGGGAATGATGAAGGAAGGAATAAAGGATATAAAATAAGGAATAAAGGAGTGGAAGAAAGGATTAAAGGAGATTAAAAAAAGGAATAAAGGAAATAACGGAGATAAGGAGAGGAGAGGTGAATAACAGGGGGAGGAAATTGATGCTTAGGCTAATATTCAGTCGATGGAAACAAATCACATCTGGAAACTAATCACAAGGAATAAGCATAAGGGTCCTGGAAACTAATCACATGGAATAAGTATAAGGGTCCTGGAAACTAATCACATGGAATAAGCATAAGTAAGGTTCCTGGAAACTAATCACATGGAATAAGTATATAAGTCTCCTGGAAACTAATCACATGGAAACAAGCAAGACTCTCCAAGCACAAACCAGGCATACATACATAACTTTTGTATTGGGCACTTAACATAATTATTTACATGTACAGTTGAGCAAGTAGAAAGTGCAAGTAAAATATGAGTATATACAGTATGTCCACATCTGGTTACCACTCACAATTTCAGTCAGTCACATTCCACTTTACATTAGTTCTGGAGTCTTAGTGAAGCATTGATAAAAATACCAGGGTTTACTACAAAGAACTGAAAGATATTGCTATATACATTCATGTCCCCCTATATTATGTGGTACTATAAAATGTTATGAGTAAATCACATAGGATAACAATCATATCACATAAAAACTACATCAGAAAGTATACATTAATTCCATTCATATTTAACTGGATGGTATATAAACATCAACTACCTGACGGCGCTCTTATCCCCCCCAACCCCCTTCCCTTCACCCCCCAACCCCCTCCCCTTCACCCCAGGGTACGCCAGCTCGTAATTCACTGTCTCGCTGACTCGAACCGCGCTCGAACTTTCTCCCAACGATCAATCAAGCTAATTAGGCCCTGAGTGATTATCCAGGGGCTCATCCGGGGAAATTATCGAAACTCCTCGTTGATTGGGTAGCAAGGGAGGAGTAGATATCGGTATTTTAGTCGGTCTGTGATTGTCTATGGGAAAAATAATTATAAGAAGTGCTGGTCTGTGGCTGATGGAAATACTAACAAACTGGTCTGTGATTGATGGAAAATATTATGAAGTTGGTCTGCAATTGATGGAAACTATAAAGAAACTGATCTGTGATTGATGGAAATATTAAGGAGCTGGTCTGTTATTGATGGAAATGATTAAGAAGCTGGTCTGTGATTGATGGAAATATTAAGGAGCTGGTCTGTGATTGATGGAAATGATTAAGAAGCTGGTCTGTGATTGGTTCAACAGAACAGAGAGATTGAATACTCGACTGTCAGTGATTGGTTGGCGACAAAGTATATATTTTGGAAACTCCGAGGTGATTGGTCAATGGGAAGAGAAACATTGTGATCCCGACTGTGATTGGCTATCGAGAAGGTAAACACTAGGAACTAAACTGTGATGTGTCATCGAGTAAGGATACATTGGGATTTGGTAGTTTGTCTGCACCTGTGAGTGGCTGGGATAAGTAAACTTACCATTAGCAGAACCATTGTATGTAACTGGTCGACAAGAAAATCATATTTAAGAATGCAAAGAACTTTCAAGCAACAGCATATAAACATAATAATGACCATTTTTATAATTATACATGATGTTGGGGATGTAAGAAATTAAAAGTACCTACGAGAATTTTTTTAGTTCACAAAGTCTGGAAAATAATAATAATAATAATAATAATAATAATAATAATAATAATAATAATAATAATAATAATAATAATAATAATAATAATAATAATAATAATAATAATAATAATAATAATAATAATAATAATATTAATAATAATAATAATAATAATAATAATAATAATAATAATAATAATAATAATAATAATAATAATAATAATAATAATAATAATAATAATAATAATAATAATAATAATAATAATAATAATAATAATAATAATAATAATAATAATATTAATAATAATAATAATAATAATAATAATAATAATAATAATAATAACAATAATAATAATAATAATAATAACAACAATAACAATAATAATAACAATAATGATAATAACCTTGCGTCCCCTGTCATCTAAAGTCCCATCCCCGACATACACAACACACAACACTCCAGCAACACTATCATCGACAACAACAACAACAACAACAACAACAACACGATAGCCTGCCACACATTCTAATTGCTCCGGACCCACTTTTCCAGCCTGACTAATTACCGTCGCTCCTCTCAGTCTACTTGATTGATGAACATCATACACACTAACTAATTGATGGTTTGTATATGCTTGTCTGGCGGTGGGACTCTTTTGTTGCTATGGAGGTGGTCATTTGGTTGTTGTTGTTGTTGTCAGTGTTATTTTTGTTGTTTTTGATTTTGTTGTTCTTGTTGTTGTGGCCACGTGACGATATGGTTGTTACTGTTGTTATTTGTCTATTTATTTACGTACGTACTTGGTCATCTCTGTTAATCAGCGAAATTAGCATCCATCCATCCATCCATCCATCCATCCATCTACCTACATATCTATCTATATATCTGCAAATCTATCTGTATGTCTATTCTCTATTTACACAGAAGACAGCAAGGGATGGACAAACACTCGTGTCGCAAGTCGAGGGGGACTTTTCGAACCCCAGGACCTGGACCCCCAACTGTCCCCTCCACATCCACCACTCCCCACTGCCCTCCACCCCCCCTCCCATTCGTCCAACTCTCAGCCCTCCTCCCGTCTTCGATTCACAGTCCCCTTCTTCCTCCAATTATCGGTGTCGTCGGGTTTTTAGTCTTCGTACTTGTCTGTCTGTCTATCTGTCTGTCTATCTGTCTCTCTGTCTGTCTCTCTGTCTCTCTGTCAACTGACTATCGGTTTTCTACAGCCACAATCAAATAACCACCAACACTTTCCTTCCATCTTAATAAATATCTTGGTAATAAAGAACAACTCGTGCATGATTTGCAGCATCTCATAACAATAATTGAAGGGGTTGAGTTGACGTAAGGTTTTGTGGTATGATTATATTTTGATATGATACTGATTTACTTGCACGATGGAAGGAAAGTGTTGGTGGATATATGATTGTGGCTGTACATTCGTGGACATATGAATGCTTCGTGTCCCGTTCAGCTGATCATGTCGATACTTCTTAACTGCTCTTTTTATCTCTAGTAACGATATGTTTTCTTTGCTGTACATATGGTAACTTTTTTCTTTGGATTTCACACAGATAATAAAGAAAAAAATTCCACCCCCCTTCACTGTAGCCTCAGACGTATCCGATTCTCAGACAATATCATAACTCCACACAGTCCACTGACATACAAGGCATCGGAGGAGAAATATGAGGCAGAGTAAATATACAGAGAGGGCGGAGAGAAAAATTTCCCTCTCTCCCTCTCTCTCTTTCTCCCTCACTCAGAAACACAACAGATCTCAGGAGTAAAATGCCTTCAACATCGCACTGTGACAAAAAGCTGCTTAGGTCCTCTGCCCCCTCCCTCCCCACCTCCCCACTCCCCACTCTCCACTCTTCTCCCTCTACCACTCCTCAACTTCTCCAGTCTCTCCTACCTATCCCTCCCTACATGTTCCTCCCTTAATTCTTGTTTCTGCGTCCATTTTCAATTCCTTTTCTTATACCCCATCTCACAAGCCAAATCTTTCTGTCTCTGCTTTCATCATTCCTATTGTCTTTTCCTTTTATCTATCCTTCCTCTAACAGCCCTCTCTCTCTCTCTCTCTCTCTCTCTCTCTCTCTCTCTCTCTCTCTCTCTCTCTCTCTCTCTCTCTCTCTCTCTCTCTCTCTCTCTCTTTTCATCATGTCTCTGCATCACCAACCTTTTTTTCCTCGCCTTCCAATATAGTCATCCACCCCATACCGTCCCTCTTCCCCATCCACCCAGTGTCTCTCCTTCAGGACCCTGTGATCGTGTGTGAGACTTGGATGTTTCTGATTCCTCCTGACTATGCCACCAAACAAGCTTCTTCAATAAAGGTAGTGTTTTGCAGCAACATTTGAAGGACTTATTAACCTCCAATTTTCTTACTACATCACGGGGCCCCTAAAGATCCCCTCCCCTCTATGACCCCCTCTATCTCTCTTACACATATCCCTTCTCGCCGTCGAGGTCAAGAGGAGGTGATGGTGTATCCCCTTAAAAGTTTACTTCGGGGGAAGTCAAGAAAAATACTATATTGACCCCACTTCTGATATTTACTACTAATACTACTATTATTAATATTTTTATGTATTTTATTATCATTATTGTTATTAGGTATTATTATTATTATTAGGTATTATTATTATTATTATTATTATTATTAGGTATTATTATTATTAGGTATTATCATTATTATTATTATTATTATTATTATTATTAGGTATTATTATTATTATTATTATTAGGTGTTATTATTATTATTAGGTATTATTATTATTATTATTAGGTATTATTATTATTATTATTATTGTTATTATTATTATTATTATTATTATTATTATTATTATTATATTTTACTATTATTTTCATAATTTGTGTGGTTTACCTCTTCCCCATCCCCTCAGCATAGATTATCAGGTCATAGAAGCTGTACAGGACAATAATAGATGAGGTGATCTTGTAGAAGGTGAGTGGAGTTGGGTTCGATTATCACAAGGACAAGACGGCTTCTTACCTATTCTGACGCTGGCACTGACCTCTCTCTCTCTCTCTCTCTCTCTCTCTCTCTCTCTCTCTCTCTCTCTCTCTCTCTCTCTCTCTCTCTCTCTCTCTCTCTCTCCTGGTACAAAGTTAGTAATGTACATGATTTATATAGTGGTGCTTGGTAGACACTGACTGAAAAATATTGCTGTAATGTTATTTTCATACTGTAATACATTTTAGTGTTATTGAGATCACAGCCCCAATGGTTAGGCACATAAAATAATCTATAGTGATGGTGGAAACACAATGAGTAAATATGAAATAAATATCTGTGAATGTATGAGTAAATAATACATAAATGTCTGTGAATGTATGAGTAAATATACATAAATGTCTGTGAATGTTTATATGCACATCAAGATGCGACTTTGCAATCCCTGGTCACGAGAGGAACAAGAGCCATTAATGTATACGAGGTTCTATGATGAGGCCTGAACACTGAGGGTCACGTGAATTGGCTGCATTCTCACGGCGAGGTTGGTTGGCAAGAGTTCGAGGTTCGTCATTGTATGTAAGCCAAGTGAGGAAGGATAACTCTCTCTTGTAGTCTGCCTAACTGAAGGACCAACTGGGCGATATGTAATGATAACTTTTGCTCAGGAGGAATGTACTGTATTACTATTTCTATGGGAACGTGTGAAGCTGCCAAATTTAAGTCTTTCCATTCCACCAGACTATGCCACAATATAGATTTCCTGAGTACTATGCTAGGCTTGAACGTTCTTATACAGACACAATCATATAACCAACAACACTTTCCTTTCATAGTGCAAATAAATCAGTATCATGTCAAAATATAATCATACAACACCTTACGTCAACTCAACCCCATCATGCAATTATTATTTTGAGGTGCTGCAAAAAAATACATGTGTTGTTCTTTATTACCAAGATATTTACAACGATAATAGGAAAGTGTTAGGGGATATTTGATTGTGGCTGAACATTAACTGCCCATATCACCACAGGCAATACGGGATTATAGTGGAAAGGGTAAAGTAGTTTAAATAATTCCCCGGCATCACCAGCACTTCAAATTTACGAGTGTTATTAATATCATGTGTCGATACTGCATCAAAGGAATCCCCTCCAGAGAATCGTATTATACTGCAGGTACATCAGTGAGAAATAAAATCCATCCTGTTATTGTAATGGATATATTTGTCCTGTGGTCCTTCCCTTCATCAGAGTTAATAATAATAACTCGACAAACCCTAGTTGTTGTGTTCTGAGGCTATTTATACTTATACAAGGGAGTTATCAGATGCCACCAATATATTTTACTGTAGCATCATTAACAAATTGATATGTAACCAGTAGGGTCTGTATATAATATTTGGACTGATATATTACAATAAAGTAAGCTGCACTCAAAATCCATAATAGTCTTATTATAACGCACCCAGGTTAAACAATAATAAAAAAAAACATTGCAGATTGCAATCAATACGTGCTTGCTATAGATGGCATAGAAATGTTACATGTCTTTCCACAGATTACCTTCTGAGCTTTATTTTTAACTTAATAACAGGTTTAATGATGTATCGTCTAATTCTTATTAATGAACATATAAGTCACCTCGAAACAAAAAACTTTTCGTGAATATTAGTATGTATGACAAAATTTAAATAACCACAAACATAATTTGTCTTGATCCATACCAGCCCTCACCTTCAGTCAGTCAGTCACGTCACCCAAGGTCAGGAAAATGGGTACATACTGGCTGCTCATTGACGTAGTGGTCACGTGAACCTCAGTGGCATGGAGTGCTCTGAATAGGGAGGGTCCTGTACTCTGTAACAAGACCAAGTTAGTGGTATTGGTCTTGCTCTGTTGTACATGTGTTACGATACGATTACTTTGGGACCCACATCACTTGGTTGATCAAGTGACCTGTGATGTCGGTAAATTGGAGGATACTAATTCCTCCATACTAAGCCATAAAACATGGACAGTTAATATAGGTAATGTTTTGTGTCACAGCTTATATTAATCAACAACCTCAAATTGCTGATAATGTTCTGCATCCATAAGGAAAGTATATGTGTTCGATTACCCACTTTAAATTTATATAGACTACAGAAAATCACATACCGGTACTCGCACAGTCGACGACATAGAGTAAAAGCCTTTAAAATCACACAATTATTAAATGAACTATAGGACATGACAGCGTTGTTATTATTGGAGCCAGTTTCTGTTCAGGCATCATAATGTTAATGAAGTGTATAAAGTAGACTAGCCATCTATTCAACACTGTTGGCTTTATCAGTAAGATAATCCTTTTTCTCTCTCAGTTTTCCATCTTAATTAATTTTTCATACTTGGTTTATTTCCCTTTTTAATATTTTGAAGATAAGTACTTGGTTCGAATCACGGCGTAAAAACTTCTTATTATTCAACTTTAACTTGTATGCTTAAAGTTTTAATAATCTCTACTTAGCGAGTGAGGCGAGAACACTGTATAAATCTGTCTGTGCCTGTGTCTTAGCCACTTCCCTAAGCCTCTGTAAGCTGGGGTTTATAAGGCTGGCCAGACTTTCAGAGAGAGAGAGAGAGAGAGAGAGAGAGAGAGAGAGAGAGAGAGAGAGAGAGAGAGAGAGAGAGTACGATTATTCTGGCTAAAGGGAAAGGCAGATTGCATTTTGTTCTCTCGTAGTACCATAGTGGAGTTGGATGTGATTAGGTCTCTACAGTATCAGAGGAGCTTATCAATCTCCCTTGGTCACTTTCTCACTCACTCACTCACTCACTCTACATTTTTCGATTTGGAATGGTAATTTTACTACGTTATCGCGACTTAATTAAAGGATATCAAAGGCAACTAACTGAAAATTCTGGACCAATAAAACGGATCAATAGACTACACGTATTATATTTCTACTCAGTAACTGACCACGTGCACTGAGGTGGTGGAACTCGCAACACCATTCATAAAATTTTCGTACATTGACAAACACAATGGACCCGGGGAGCTTATTTATGTCATTTTATTTAGTAAGTACACATGCGCACTTTAACGAAGGCTATGTACAGTCGGCGGCAAAAGTCCTATCGTTACATCTGCCAAGTCATCAAGTATAGTAGTATGAAATATAAGCTTCACAGACTCATACACTGAAAAAAAAAAAAAATAGAGAATGAAGTTTATATATTTGCCTCCTGGATATTGTAATTTAGTTTGGTGAATGTGTTTGTTTGATGTTTTATGTTTCCTTTATGTTTACTTTACATTTATTTGTTTGTTGTTTTATGTTTGATGTTTCCTTTATGTTTTTGTTCGAGCAGCTCTGAGTGAGGCGACACGACATTATTTGCCACCGACTGTACTGGTAATCAAGCTCCCCAAAACGAAGCCCATAGAATGACAGCAAACATTACTGTATAATACAATAGGTGAGAGTAAAATTATATTGGTTTAATACTGTATACAGGCTTTTGTGATGGCACCTCATTAAGGGAGTAATAAGTCTTTTTTTGGTACATACATTGGAGTGCCTTGATGCCTCCATAGTATGCTAGGAAACAGGACCAGAAGAGTAAAAAATAATGGTGATCTGTTGCTTGGAATAGTTTGGGGGATTCAGTTGCTCCAGAATTACTAACACAAAACTTGCTCATTAAGGCCTGGTGTGGATGTGTTGCAGTGTGTTGGCTGCGTCAGATCACGTGACATCATCCGGGACACATATTAGCTTTGTCGCCTCATTAAGTTTGGGGAAAAAAAAAAATAGCGCTACATTCCATCGACAGTGACGGTAAATTTCACGTGACACGAACCAAATTTCAAAACACCACTCGGGTTTTATTCGTATCTTATTTTTTATTATATTTTATTTTTCTTCTTTTGTCTCTAAAGCGGTGAAGCAAACACACTTGGGCTGCTGTCATCTGCCTGACTCTCACTCGTGTAATTTAGTTCTCTCTCTGTCTATCTTTCTCTCTTCTTTCTTTTCCACGTTCATCATTTGAGTGTTGTCAATGTGTATACTTTACTACCATACATATTATTATCCATATTAAAATGACACCCACCATTCAGACTCAATGGATGAAGTAAAATGGAAAATATTGTTTGAGTGTAGGAAATACTTATTCTGTATGATTCTACAAGGTGTGAACCGTCAGTTTCGCCTCGTATCTAAAATACACGAGAGTACGAGTCGAGGGGAGGGTGATGGAGGGGTTGATGCTTAGGAGTGTTGCTGTAAGAGTGCATTGTAGGTCTCCTGATTATATAATAAGTAGTAAAGGATCGTCATTACCACAATAATGTTGTGGTAAAATACCTATATGTATAAGTTAGCACTGCATCACAGCTTATAGTCCCCACCCTATCCTGCCAACGACCAGTACAAAACACTACAGCATCACTACCATGTCTCCAACCCTCCACCTCACTTGTACAGGAATGTGATTCGAGTACGAGAGTCGAAACTGACGGTTCACACCTTGTGGGGTACTGCAATTGGTACTATACACACCTTGTGGGGTACTATACACACATAGACAACACTGGAGTGATGAACGTGGTGGTGATGGAGGATGTGAAATTAATTAATTTATTATTATTAGACGATATTATTAACTACACTTTCGTATCGGACTAAAGTATATCAAAACTATATAGTAATTCTGATTATGATAATCCTTGTATTACATTTAACTTTTTTTTTATACAAATTGGCCTGCAGCTGCGAATAGTAATATCATACGATATACGAAGTAAAGGATGTGTACTGTATTATATACTGTGCCAGTCCAGTGAGTGTTTGGTCTATAACTAATTATTGCAGTAAAGAGTAGTTAGTGCTCATCATTAGTGGATAATTACAAAGGAGAGGATTTACAAAACGAATTCAACGAGTGTGAGCATTCATGACATTTATGACGCTTTAAATATGTCAAAATAGTTGATTTAAAGAGCATTAAATCACCGCTCTAAATCCAGGGCTTTATACAGTGTCAGAGGAACGTTTTAAAAGCCTTGGTGCCGCAAATACTCAACCCTGGGTAGGTCAGGCGAAGGGAGGCATTTTTTTCTCTCTAGTTTGTAATGATGATTGTCCTCGGTAGCTTAAAAATGCTTTGAGTTAGTCGGTTGTAGTAGTGGTTATTTTGCCATGCTGAATGACCCCGCTAATGAATCAAGCCTACTCAAGACCATGTAAAAGTAATTTATAAAGAAAAGAAATTACGATTATGATTATCCTCCACGGTACTTATGATTCCAGATACTGAAATATTAATGCCAACTTTGACTGGCACTCATTAATTTACTTAATGTAGCCTATAATCAAGGGATGAAACAATTAATACAGGTTAATTATTAAGCCGATTTCTCCGTCTGAGTATTCATAAGTCAATCGTACTGTCAGATAGTAGTCCCTTATTCATAAACACATTTGAATAGCCTATCTCGGTAACCTTCTATATATACAGTATTTGTGTAGCCATGAACCCTTTCTAGCAGATGATTTGAAAACACTACATCAACCTCTCTAAGCCTGAAATAAGTGTATTCTCTTTGTTTGTGTTTTTTACGGGTTTATCATCTTTTTATGCCAGCTCAGGGTTCAATTGACACCCATTGTTAATTAAGGGGGCAATACACTGTTGGTAAATCTGGAGCAGTTGATTCCTCCAAACTATTCCCAGCAACAGACTACCATTATAATTATTTGTTAATCTGGTCCTGTTTCCTGGCATACTTTGGAGAAATTAGGGCACTCCTTTTATCGCGCAGCGGCTGAAGCAGTGATTCACCTTCATATACTCGAAACTGTGCTGTGGTAAACAATAATATTAGCCAACTCGTATAGTACATTGTTTCCAGTATTGTATTTACTAGTTTGCTTATCATATTTCCTATTTTATTTGGGGGGACAGACACAGTGTACAGAACAGTATAGTAAGCCAAGACACATTTATTAACATTAAAGTAGACTATATCAAAACTCGGTACTTAAAAATATAAAACAAATATAGTTAATTCAGGTCAAATATGAGCCAGAAGGGGAAGGGTGTATTTTGGCCCTGTATAATATAAAAAGTGCCCCAATCTAGTCCACCTCAGCCACCAACCAACCAACCAACCAACCCATCTGTGAAATCTGATAACAAAGGCACCATTTCAATGTGTTCTGACGGTGGCTGCACTACGGTACCATTTATATTATATACGTGCTTATATTATATACGTGTTTATATTATACGCTATGTGTGATCACGCTTGTACAGTATATTTATTTATTGAACCTTTGAACAGTCCAATTCATCAACGAAGTAATTCTTATAGAGATCTTATTGTGCACTATTATATTTACTGTCTCTATGTAGGTATTCGAAGCACACCTGAATACTTAGTAGTGCTCCTGACTGTACCATTAATTAAGGACCGTTTTCCCTAAATATTGTTGTTGTTGTTACGAAAAGGCAAAGTAACGGGATAGAGAGAAAAATCATATAGCTGTCGACTGCACACACACACACACACACACACAGACACACACACATACACACCATCATTATATTGGTGATTAGAAAAACAATTTGTAGCTTCGACTGAACACACACACACCGTTACAGAAACAATTTGTCACTGTGAATGATCACACACACAAACACACACACACATTTCAGAAACAATTTGTAGCTGCGACTGAACGAACACACACACACACAAACACACACAGACACACACACACACACACACAGACACACAGACACACAGACACACACACACACACACACACACAGACACACAGACACACACACACACACACCATCATCATTATATTGGTGGTGGCCTGGAAAAACAAAACAAATCAAAACAAACAAAAGAATAACACACGAACACAACATAGTAAAAGATTGAATTTCTCACCCATTTTTTCAGCACAATTATTTTTTTATATTTTTGTATTTTTATTGTGTTTTTTTGGTCAGTATACATGGGTAGGGTTGTATTTCCCCTCTTCTACTGTATATGTTTCTACTCGTCCCTCTCTCACCCCTCTCCATTGTCTACCCTTCTTTTATTCTTTTCTAATAATGTTTTTTTTTCCCTTTAGTTTCACAATTCTCTCTATATATTGTGTTTCCTGTACAAGTATTTGCCTCTATTCTTCCTAAATATATGTTGCTTGGCTGTGTGTTTAGCTGTATATTCTCTATGTATATAATGTGTAAAATGTGTGTTGTGGTCATTTATGTATGTATGTATGTATGGTACGTGTATTTCAGTGTAGCCTGTATGTATGTATGTATGTATGTATGTATGTATGTGTGTGTTTCCTATGTGTTTCTGTGTGAAGGACATGGACCCGTAATATACACACACACACACATACATATACACACAGTCTCACAGTCTCTCTCTCTCTCGTTATTTTTTTGATATGCCCCTGTGAAATATCTTTACCACGACCTCTCTCTCTCTCTCTCTCTCTCTCTTCTTTATATGCCCCTGTGAAATCTCTTTACCACGACCTCCTCCTCCTCCTCCTCCTCCTCCTCCTCTCCTTTATCATATTTTCTGCATCTCCTTCTCCCTCTCCAATTCTCTCCTTCCCTTCTCTGATATCTCCTAATGTTCTCCTTCCCCTCTCCTTTATGTCTCCTGTTATCATCTTTCTTACCCATTCCTTCTATTACTTATTATTCCTATCTCCCCTGCACACCAATTGAGAGAGAGAGAGAGAGAGAGAGAGAGAGAGAGAGAGAGAGAGAGAGAGAGAGAGAGAGAGAGAGAGAGAGAGAGAGAGAGAGAGAGAGAGAGAGAGAGAGAGAGAGAGAGAGAGAGAGAGAGAGAGAGAGAGAGAGAGAGAGAGAGAGAGAGAGAGAGAGAGAGAGAGAGAGAGAGAGAGAGAGAGAGAGAAATATACATATGAAATACCTAGTTAGAAAATAAAAAAGGGAGAAATATGATAATTGAATGAAAATTTAAGAAGGACAAATAAAAATGAAATATATATAACAGCTAAAGCAATGAAGGCGAACCACAAGTAGAAAGAGATTTGTGAAACGAGAATAATGTTTAAGAGAGTCAGTGTTGGTAAATTTGGAGCAACTGTTTCCTCCAAATTATTCCTATCAACAGGACGATATTATTTTTGTTCATCGGGTTCTGTTTCTTTGCATACTTTGGAGGAACTAAGTTGCTTTATTTTTCCAAAAGTGAGTTACCCCCTTAATTAAGATGAATAACTAGGGAAAGAATTATTTATAAATATACAGAGAAAAATGGATTAGAGAAATGGTATGATTAGAAGAGCAGAAAAACGTGAAAGTTATAAATAAGAGTAGGTAAAAAAAAATATGGAACAATGTAAGTGGAAAGCAGGCTATAATACCCCCCCCCCCACACACACACACACAGGAAGACAGACAGATACTCACACACAAACAAACACACACACATAAACACACACACACACAGACAGACGAACAAGCATGCCGGAGTGGAGAGTTGAATTTATACTCTTTCCTCTTAAACCAGATAAACTTATATGTAGCGGCAGTCTGTTCCCAGAAAGTAAAGTAAACTTGTGGAAGTGAATTGTCTCGCTACTCCAATGTGTTGTGGTAGGCTGGTGGGTTGGCAGGTAGTGTGGTAGGGCTCTAGAGTGGTAGGAAGAAAAGGAGGATGGCAGGTAGTGTAGTAGGGTAAGTGGTAGGGCTCTAGAGTGGTAGGTAGAAGAGGAACATGGTATTGGTAGTGTGGTAAATAGAAAGGTAGGATGGTGGGGAGAATGGTAGGTAGAAAAGGAACATGGTATTGGTAGTGTGGTAGGTAGAAAAGGAGGATGGTAGGTTATGTGGTAGGTAGAAAAGTAGGATGGTGGGGAGAATGATAGATAGAAAATAATCATGGTAGGTAGAAAAGGATCATGGTAGGTAGTGTGGTAGGTAGGAAAGGAGAATGGTAGAGAGAATAGTAGATAGAAAAGAATATTGTAGCTTTAGTATATGTACAGTAACTTACCCGGAACTCCTTACCACTTAGAAGTTCAAATCCATGTACAGTACATTATTAAATTGTAGTGAACTTTTATTACCGAAGGAGAACACCTTTTGCTACAGAGATATAACATACAGGTATGTTTTTTCCATAGCGATTCTGCTCGCCTCGCTTTTATTCAATTCGTCCATATATCAAATTTTATATCTAGTTCTGTGTTTCAGTCACACATTTGGAAAGTGATATTTCCCTTGGGCATATTTTAACCAAGGGATTGTTTTATAACACAGCAAGTCATGTTACACACACACTCACACACACACACACGCACAACACACACACACACACACACACAGTAAAAATTAATGTTTTCATCCCAGAATTTGCCGACATACGTGAAAATCCATATCTTTCGACGTGAACGCATCCGAATGAATTACAAAAAAAAAAAAGTTGTTTTTTTTGCGCAGAACCCGTCAGTCATGTAGCTGTCGTGAATCGCTTCCCATCCTTTACCTCACCAGGTGAACCAATGTGGATGAAGCTTTAAGCTGAAGCCGTGGAATAACACTCAGGCCTCTGTTGAAGTAATGTCGGTCATAATAAATAGTACATGAAAAGTGGGGTTCGATGATTGTGGAAATGGATGGTAAAATTTCCATTAAGGGGGTAATTCGCTTTTGTTACATTGGATGGCCATGATTCCTCCAAAGAGTGCCAGAAAACAGGACTGAGATGAACAAAAATAATAATGGTGTTCTGTTGCTCCAGTTTTACCAACACAAAACTTCCCCCTTTAATAGTATCATCAACTTTCAATACTACAACTATATCAACGACCACCACTACTAATACTCATGAACCTTTTATTGTACACTTAAACTAACATATACAGTTATACACTCAACACCCTCTACAATGAAAACTTACAACACTACAGCTACTCTCTTTAAACTTCATAGCTGCTACCACTACAACTAATAAACAGAGTGGTAGTAGAGCTTTCACTAGTTGTGCTGGATATACATAAAACACACATTGCCGCATACACCACATTACCCTTCACTATTACAACGAACAACAAACACTATTATAACGAACAACAAACACTATTACAACGAACAACAAACACTATTACAACGAACAACATACACTATTACAACGAACAACAAACACTATTACAACGAACAAAATACACTATTACAACGAACAACAAACACTATTACAACAAACAACAAACACAATTACAACGAACAATAAACACTAATACAATTATCCTCCTCCTCCCTTACCACCAGTACAGCGTGTTCGGTGGTCTAACAAACCAAACAGGTGCCACTAACTGTGTAACACATATATAGTAAAGTTGGACACATGAATGGTTGGTACAGCCCAGGTGAAAGATACTCGTCCCATTTGAGTAACCAATGTTTATTATCAGGTAAATGCTTTTTATTACCATCCTCAATACTGATTTTCTGCCCCTGATGTCTCCTATTTGACACTAAGGAACTTGATATTGGGAGAAGTTGACCATCTTTCACTTGGGCTGTACCTCCCATTCATGTGTCCAACTGTACACATATATTGCATCCTTCCCACTCCAGTACCTCTTCCCTCTCCCTTCTCCTGTCACCCTTTCTAACACGCTGTAGAGGTGTATGGTGGTATCCCTTTCCCTGCCTTCAGTTTTTTTTTCTCCTTTCACGTTTACTTGTTCCCTCATGTCATCCTCCCTATCTCTTCCCCTTCGATCCTTCTTCTTCCCATTATTATATGTTCTGACACTGGACATTATTAAATAAGCTTCATGCAACCCTTTACAGAGGCCCATGTTAACACGAACTCACACACGGTACGACTTCTATGTAAGATATTTTCTTTCCGTACTTGTATTTCTGCTTTATACGTTTCACCTCGCTTCCTTTTCCTCTCTTGTCATCGTGCCTTCCCCCTCCTCCTTTCCTCTTCCCCAATTCACTGTACATGCATGTCTATGTCTTGGCTTCCGACCCTCCCTAGTTTTCCTTCCTTAACTCCCTTTTACCTGGGCCTATCGTACCTCTCTCTCTCTCTCTCTCTCTCTCTCTCTCTCTCTCTCTCTCTCTCTCTCTCTCTCTCTCTCTCTCTCTCTCTCTTACATCCATTCAGCTTTTTTTTTTTTTTTGCTTCTCTGTTTTCTTCCTGCAAAGATATGAAAATAACCCTGGACGTAACAGGTTCGCCAGAAATCGCATAATAGTATATAATGATAAGAAGAAGCTTCCTCCAGTGTTTGAAAATGTTAATTAAAGAACACTTAAATTTCGTCAAAGAATTGGATTTTTTCCCAACTGCTAAGAACCGGTAAAGGTTCGGAGAAATCAGTACCGGTATTCTAATGGTCGCCGGTAATAATGGTCCCTTTAATTACCTATTTTTTAAAAGTTCTCTGAATCTGTAGATGCGGATTATTTTATGGTTGTTCCAATGCACAATGTACGTTTCTTTATACTGAAGTTCCATATCCTTTGAATGTGATTGATGGAGTAGAGTGGTGATATGTAATATAACCTAACGTAACCCAATGTAATATAACCTTACGTAACCCAATGTAATATAACCTAACGTAACCAATGTAATATAACTTAACGTAACGTAACCCAATGTAATATAACCTAATGTAACCAAATCCAACCAGAGCTGACCTGACCTAACTTGACCCATTGTGACCTCACCTTGACACCACAAACCTTGGTCACAACACAGACACTACAATGTTTTATCGCCATTCTTTATAAATCCTCACACCGGGAATTTATAGAGTTCCGGCAAGCTCTCTGGTCTGGCCCAAATTGCAACAGCTATCTGCAACCATGCGTGCAATGTTCGGGGGCCACATTTTAGCCCCTGCCTGCAATATATTCCACTCGGCCGTTTCGTTGCATGATCGGTGAATTTTTTATCGTTGTTTCCATCTTTCCCAGGGAAGTGAATATAATATACCGTATATAATCCTGTAACGTTGGCTTAAGGGTAGATTTTCCTGTTGTTAATTGGAAGGCTACTGATTCCTCCAAACTATGCCAGGAAACACACAACCTTAATGTTACAAATGGGGGTGTGTTTCTCAGTGTAGTTTAGAGGATGTTACTGCATCTTTAGGCTAAAAGGAATACCCGGTTATACAAATATGCGACACTCATAGTCTTATCTTCTATATACAAACTTGTCAAAACGAACGAGTTGGATGCTGTTGTCTAAAGGTGGAAAGATTTTGTTGACGGATTGAAGACAACAGATTTCACTAATAACTATATGACACCAAACATAACATATTTTCTGCATAAATATATATATATATAGGGTGTGAGTGTGAATAAGGTAAATATAAAGTGGAAGAACATTGGAGCGAAGTGGAAAGGTTAGAAGAGGGAATAAGGGGGAGTTCGAATATTGAAAGCAGCTGCCATAGAAATGTGGAGGGAGTTGGAGGAGAGGAAAAGAAGGAGATTGGTAGATGAAGGAGGGAGGTGGAGGAGCAAGGAACAGACAAACAAAGACAGACAGAGACACAGTGAGACAGACAGAGACACAGTGAAATAGTGAGACAAATAGATAAATAGACAGACAAAGAAAGCTAGATTGATAGAGATAGATAGATAGATAGATAAACGAATAGAAAGAGACTGAGAAAATAAAAGAGAGAAAGAGATTGAAGAAGAAAAAGAGATTGAGGAAAGAAGAAAAGGATTGAGGAAGAAAAAAAGAGAGAAAGAGACAGTGGGGAAAAAAGATAGTGGAAGAGTCGTCATCTGTCCTTAAAGACGACTTGGCCAAGTTATAAGTGAAGGAAGGAGAGGTGGTGGGTAAAAAAAATAGTGGGTAAATAGTGGGTAAAAAGTGCCTCACCCATCATAACAAGAGTGAAGAGGTGGCCAAAGTTGTGTGTGTGTGTGTGTGTGTGTGTGTGTGTGTGTGTGTGTGTGTGTGTGTGTGTGTGTGTGTGTGTGTGTGTGTGTGTGTGTGTGTGAGAGAGAGAGAGAGAGAGAGAGAGAGAGAGAGAGAGAGAGAGAGAGAGAGAGAAGGTAGAAGCCATCGCAAGCATGGGGACAGATACACATTGAGAAGATCTTGAGACAGAAAACACACACAGACACATGATAATGGTCAGTACACACACACACACACACACACACACGCAATGATAGAGAGAGTCAGGATACAGGCATATAGACAGAGATAGCTCCCTCCTACACACACACACACACACACACACGGACATGCCAACAGACAGAATGATGTGGATAGATAAACACGCTGATGGAGACCCAGAAACAGACCTATAGACCATCAGACACACACACACACAGACAGGAGCGACGAGGACTGAAGGCTGGAGCGGTGCCCAAATCCATTTCAACTTTGAAGAAGCCTCACCCGCCAACTTCCCTCCCTTCCTTCAACTCCGCTCAGATTTACTCGCCCTAAGAAAGAATGTGAAAGTTATCATCTTCCTCCTTACTAACGCTTGCTGCCTGGCTGGTATTATCCCCAAGTTTCTTATCATACGGGGAAGCGAGGTACGGTACTGTATCCAAAGCCATGTGTAAAGTTACGTAGAGGAATAAGATAATAATAATGGTTATCCATTTGATTTGATACACCAAGTTTCATATTGTACAGGGAAACGTTGGTAATAGGTAGGATTTTTACAATAATTTATATCCTTGAATGACCCGAATGCATCCTTGATGAGTAAAAAACTCTAGTAAAATGTAAAGTACAATAGTGGTACAGTTTGGACGAATGAGAAGCCTTAAGGGGGAAGTTTTGTGTTGGTAAATCTGGAGCAACTGAATCCTCCAAACTATTCCAATCAACAGAACACCATTATTTTTGCTTTTCTGGTCTTGTTTCCTGGCAGACTTTGGAGGAATCAAGACACTCCAATGTACAAAACAAAAACAAAAAAAAACACCACCTTAATCCAATTTTCACTCATACTGTACTTTAGTTGGATATATATTCCCTGTACCGTGAGAACCTTGAGTAAGAATTGACTTGGAAGGTTGATGGCACTAATGGGGTAAGATGATGTCGGTAAACTACAGAGTGCCATATTCAAGAGCCATCCTGGTGCATACGATGGCTTGGTTGGTACCGTTACGATGGCTCCATAGAAAAACAAGAAATTGAGCCATCGTACCGGTACCATACCATCGTATACACCATCAGTGTTCTTGAATATGGCCCAGAGACTCCCGATTCCTCCACAAGACACCAACACTGTCATATTATACTGAGGAAATCTGTTGTTGCCGGACACGTGTTGGAGGAATCAGAAGTCCCCATGCAGTCCTCCAGTTCAACACCATCTCACCTCCCACTTGAGCTCTTATGAACAGCTGTGATAAGTATATATATATTTATTTTTATTTTTTATCATCGCTGTCTGTCATCCATTCAATTAAATATTTTCTCCATTCTCTCAACTCGTTCTCCCAACTCTTTTTCAAAGAGTTGGAGGACACTCACGGATCTCGACAAAGACCGCAGGATAAAAAATAAAAAATAAAATAAAAATAAGCAGCATAATTATAAATGTGAAGTGATCTTTTACTATTTTTCTTTCTTACTTACTTACTGATAATTTTTGATAAATATTCCCTGCATGGGTTCCTCGTTAAGCAGTTCCATCAGGCGTGTAAATAGCTGAATTATTAACTCGCTGTTTTAAATTAAGGGACCCAGTGATAGTGTATCAACATTGGAGGCTTCTAATTCATCCTGACTATGTCGCTAAACCGGCTACTTCCATACAGGGTTGTGTTTCGGCCCAACGGTGTCACGAAACGAGAAGTACAGTACCCCAAATTTTAATGGGTCTGTTTCGTAGCATAGTTTGGAGTTATCAGAAGTATCTTGAGTTCTCAAACAATAGATAGATGGCTCCTTCAAATGAAAGTGTTATTGACTCCTGGGTAAGGTTTGATGGTCAGTCAAGGACTTTATGCAATTGAGTCCAGAAAGGTTGGGTTACTTCTCAAGAGGAAGATTTACATTATTTTCTCTGGAGAACACGGGTAAAATGTTCAGAACATAATATCTTTTCAATATTCAGCTTATGGTATGAATCTAAGAATGCGTTTTAAAGTGCTTTACGAGTACCGTATATACATATGGCCGCTTTGTTTTAGAGAAAATAATTTTCCATCTAAGCACAGGCCAGATAACACGGGTATGATAAAACAAAATGTAACCATTCTTTGCCAACTCACTATTTACTGAAGCGTACAGACGGAATACCCAGACATTTTGACGATATTGTGAAACAACCAATAATGGAAATAATCTTATAATTCATATGTTCCTCCAATATTCAGATATTTATACTTTGGAGAGAAATGGAAGTAATGTCAAATGAAGAGGCTGTTGTTTAGTTGTAACCTTGTACAGTGGTACACAGGTGATTTAGCAGATAAAAGGGTAAATGGTCAGTTTTATGGTTTTGGGGTCACTTGGACCAAACAGCAGCTTCTAGACTCACAAACACACGTGGTCATACCAGCTACTCACACACACACACACACACACATCCTACCGTGCTACTCCCTCACACATGCACTCACACACACACACACCTCCATACATACACACCTCATCATACCGTGCTACTCTCTCACACACACACACAAACACCACGTGTTTGTATGACTATTAGTCTACCTATATGCCTCTAGGACATTTAAACTTTCTAAATCCTAATCTTCATCTCTACCCAAGTACAGGTGTCACGAATGGGTCATTTACTTATTGTGACCATCTTGACCCCTGGTTCAAAAGGGTAGAGAAGGGAGAAAAGAGGGTAAAGAGAGGAATTAAGAGAAGGGAAGAAGAGAAGAGGAGGAGCTATACAAGTTAGGAGGGGCTAATCAAATAGGAGGAGCTATAATGATAGACCTGCCCTTGTGGGCGTGGTAATAGGACTTTACAGTTAGTGCATATATTTCTGGCAACTGTGTAATTGGAAAACATATATAAACTGAGGATGTACAGTTACATTTTAGGATAACTTAAACTGTCTCCAAGGGCTATAGGCTTGTCTCCACAGAGAGAGACTATATACATATAAGACCAGGCACATCAGTATCATTCCCTGTGTAGATATAAGTGTATATAAATAAATGTATTAAGCCTTGAATAAGAAACTTGTGAAATCAATTACCTAAGAACACCACTCCGCCGAACTCGCTACCAACAACCAACAACCAACAACCAACAACTCACTACAACAACAATGTACTGTACCAGATTCTTTGAAGAGACTAGAATCAGGACTGGTACATTTTGATGGCAGCGGTGTTTTTGCAACAAACAAGATTGCAAAAAGGTAGACTTCACAGGAGACAGTGAATAACATAGTTCAAGACAAGTTGAAGATTTTATTTGTAAATTCTCTCAAATAATTTCTTCAGTGGGAATAATCTTACAACCTCTAACGACAAAGATAACCCACTAATTCATCACCTACAAGAGCCACCTACTTCAACATAACTGCAACTAGACCTACAAGGGGACCTCATCTACTTCACAACAATCAATCATCACTACCCCAGGCGTCCCTGTACGTAAATTCTCTCGTAAGGACAACGCCATCCCTTCAGCACTACCCTTGAGCGTCCCTGGAACGTAAGGACGTCATCACTTCATCACTACCCATGAGCGTCCCTGGAACGTAAGGACAACAACGTCATCACTTCATCACACGAGCGTCCCTGGAACGTAGGACAACGTCATCACGTCATCATCTCCATTCTCCAAGCTGACACCTTGTTACGTAAATTCTCTCGTAAAAGGCAAGTCAACGTTCATCATCTTCACTCCAAGAACGACTGGTAGTGTGTTAGTGTGCGAGCTAACTAACTCATCACTTCAAGACTCGTCACAACACCACACCTAGACGTCAACTCGTCATCATCATCGTTGCAACTAAAGTAATAAAAGTAGGTACACATTACATGTTACATTACATTTTTTTTTACTTGTCCACGAACATGTTAGGATAAAATTAGGTTTCCTCATTAAAGCCCAGAAAGAAAAAAAAAGAAGTGCCAAATTAAAACAAAGTAAAGAATTCTTCCCCATTAATCTAAAGGTATCACAATAACTTCGAATATCCCTGATAATGATTCATTACCCTCTGAGCTAGATTCCCCTGCCTCCCTTAAGTCTCGTTGTGGTGCCAACACATACGAGTACATTTTCTTCTTCTCCAATCATAACCCCATTAAATACTAAATCTGTCTACTAATATCGTCCTGTATTATCACTAACAATGACTACTCCTCTACAATCTCCTATCGTCTCTGCTCATCATCTAACAAATACTGATTCCACAATCACTTCTATGCTAACAATGAAACTCTTACCTATCACCATTTCTCATGCAAAGCATTTTAAGGAAGATAATCCAACATATGGGATTCATCTCTTCTTGCGTCATTTGGAGAAGATATTTTACAAAGCGAATATAGAGCAGGACGAACATAAAATAGCATTGGTAAGAGAGTATATTGTACAGGATAGTCCAGACAGTTATAGGTTAAACACAAGTGTTTTTTCTAATCCAAACAATTTAACGTCATATGCCACATTTAGACAGTCACTTATTATTGTTTATGGGGATGGTAAAGTACGTAATTCAGTGTCAAGGGTTCAAAGAAAGATTAAAACAAAGAATGGCAATACAAGGGAACTAGCAAAAGCACTTGCATCATCAGGATCGATAAAAGTAAATTCGAAGAAATCTCGCATCATACATCATGTATTACATACAACTCACTTCAGGAGTAAGAATTATAATTTTGATACCATAACTCAAGGGGATTCACACGGACAACGTTGCAAACATTGTAACGAATATATGCATAGGACCAGTGAATGTTATAGTAATAAATCTACAGGAAATAATGGGAAAGTTAAGCATAAATACTGTCATTCACATGAGTCAAATTCGTATTCCTTAAATGAACACATGATCCTTAACATAAAGAAACAAAGCTTGCACAATCGAAACATGATGTATGAAACGAGACCACCACGATATTAAAATGGCATCAATAATCACATAAATATATAAATACTGTAGGCCCTGTCGTCGTAAATACCGATAAAATAATAATAATCCTTGTCTCAAGTATCACATGTAATAATTCATTAATAATAGACACAGGAGCAGCAGTTTCCTTGTTCTTGGATAATTCCTTTAACATTGTGCAAGTTAGGTCCCCAGCGGCTTTTATAAACTAAGATTGATCAGGTGACATAGAATTGTCAACCATGACAAATAATAAATGACAGGTACTAGGGACACTAAACCCTTCCTGTACAGTTAGACAAGGAAACTAACTAAATACCCAATATAAGATGCCCTAAACATAAAATAATACATTTTAGGTATTAATGTATTTTAATACAGGATTGTCCAGGCCAAAATATAAGTCCATATATATATATGTATTGAAAGAAAAACGGGAACTATTCCATTATCATAAAGGCCTACTGCAGATAATACTATATTACCACTAAAGTTCGTCCATAAATTGAAGGTAAAGATTCCATCTCATGTTACAACCACATATTAGTGTTCTATCCTTAGTAGAGTCTGGGAAAATAACCTGGGAATGTATCTACTTTAACTAATGTAAATGATAATAATATTGCCACTATCTATATCTGTAATAAATCATCTACCAATAATCAGGTAAAGAAAAGGATATATTTATGTGATCTGTACAAGATGGAAGTTAGACTAAATACCACAAGGAAATATAATATCAATTTTAACCGAAGAGTTAAAAGATAGTCATATAAGGGAGAAACGTAGAAATTTTGTCAGGAATCTAAATTTTCCAATTTATCGTGATAATTTTATTAAAATCCTAGCCACATATCAAAATGCGATTGCCCTACCTGGTAAAATTTTTAGAAAAACCTATTTATAAATAAGCATATAGACTACCGTACCTCATACTAGGCAGAAAGTTATGTTGGATGAGAGTATTATTAAGATTCTAATTCCCCCCTTTTAATAGTCAAATAATTTTGTTTCAAAAATAATGGTGAATTTAAGCCGGTAATTCTTTACAGAAAATATAATGCTACAAGTAAATATAACTATCCCCTCCCTCCTTTACCAAATGTTTGTCTAACATTGGTCAAACAAAACATTTTATATTTTACATATTCAACTTGGTCAGTGGAAACTGGCAAGTAGCATTAGAAAGTCACTCCTTTACTATATTTAATACTCCCATGGTTATAATGAATACATTCGTAGACCATTTGGATTAGGTAATGCTCCATCCACATATCAGCATATGTTCAATTTTCATGTTAGTGTTATTAATCAAGTAGTCAGCGCTTAGCTAGACAATTTAATTATTTTTCTAATGAGGTACAAGCACAATAATTAACAATAAGGAAAGTTAAACTGAGATTACATTAGGTAGGCCTCAAACTTTAATAATATATGTTTCAATTTATTACCAGCATATTATAATTATAGGTTTTACATTAACCACCACTGAGTTCCATACACAATAGCATAAAATACGAACAATGAAAGTTAACTAACGTAAATCACTCTTGGATATATGTTCGTATATAGAATCATTGTAAAGAAATTTATTCCTAAATAATCTCCTCAGGAGAACGACAGATGTGTATGGAAGTCAGAAAAGTTAATAAAGGTTAATTAATGACAGCTCCAATTCATGCATTTTCATCCTATTCATTACCTTAATAATAATATCACGTGTACAGATGCTTCTTCAGTAAGCTTAGGCACTGTACTTATGTAAGATATAGCTAAGTTCTATGTCAGGTATGTATTTATACATAAAGAATATTTAATGCACAGGAAACTTTTTACTCTGTAGCAGACCAGGAAAAGTTAGCAAATAATGTTAGGGGCAATTCGTACTTCTAGAAAAATCGTAATAGGCTATCCTTTACGGATAATCGTGAATCACAAATATATTCTTGGCTTACTATAATCTCAAACCTTAGTGTGAAAATTATCCAGATATTATCTAACCATTAAGGAATTTCTCCCACATATTGATATTAACTATCTTCCTGGATGATTAGATAAAATAACAAATCCCTTAAACAGTCATCTTGTCATTTAATTCCAAAGTCATACTTTACTTTATACTTATACTTTAATGTGGTTCATAAACATTAGCAATTTCTATGCTAAAATATACTAAGTTTATTTAACTCTGAGGATGAAAATAATGGACGAGATATACAGTCACTTAAATAACTTTTCCCATTATGATAAGATTTTACAAAAAGAAAAACTTAGTAAATGTGACTTGTAAACCAATGAAAGTGATACATTAAATAATACTTCCCTCAGTGTTAATTACCCCTTTATCAAAATGCAACAGGACATCCTGGGAGAATGAACAAAACAATCTCCATATAATATATTATCAACATAAACTATGGGTAGATGATAAAACATATATCGCTCAGTGCGAAACATACAATGCTCCATGACAGGAATATAATCCTGGACAAATCAGGAGACATAATAGGAATAATTCTACTTTCCTTACCCAATTACAAAAAAGGGCATAAATAAAATATTACCTATGGTTAACCATTTTCTAGATATTTAGTGGCGGCACCACTACATGATAAAAACCGCAAATAATACGTGCACATATATTTAATCTCAAATTATTATGCCCATTATAAACATGTCCCGATATTATAAAGATATCCAAATTCTACTATATTAAAGCAAACGTTTGTATAACCATATCTCCCCATATCTCCCAGCAGCTAATGGTTAACAATACGGCAAAACCGTAAAATACTACAAGTACTTGGTGGCACAGAAACAATGGAAACCCCTCCACATGGAAAGACTGCATCAAAATGACAGTCTATAAACTCTACAAAACATGGAAATAAAAGGAAAAACTCCTAATCAAATACTATATGGCGTACAAGAAACGTCTTTCATATAATTATATGATATAAAAACAATTGCCACACAGAAGCCAGGCTACAACAAGGACAACTTCGCTGAACAACAGTGAGTTGCAATACAAATTCATCATGATGTACAAAACAATTCTACAGGCTTGCAAGGAAGAAGATGCGTAATCGCCTACACAAGAAATCTACACAAGAAATCTACAGGCTTGCAAGGAAGAAGATGCGTAATCGCCTACACAAGAAATTTACAGGCTTGCAAGAAGAAAAATGCGCAATCGCCGATATACTACAAAAGATAACTCAAATGTTCACTCCAGGTGATACATAATATAATACGGGTACCCGATCGAAGTTTAAAAACTTCACACAGTCAAATCTTTAGTAGGTAATAAACTTTTAATAAAGAATATTTTTACCAGGCGGATGATATTGTATATGTAAACAGGATAAAGAGATTGGTAAAGCGCGCAAAACCATCCAAAATAAAACCAATCCATATCACTGGAACATAACAATTTCCTCTTCTTAGTAAATTTATCCCTACTATATACTATATACTATATAATGAAATAATCAATTACAAACATAAATCCGATCGGTTTTCTATGAAATAATAATAATTCTTTTTACAGATGTGGCCCAAATCAACCTATATGAATAATAATTTTTGTCTCTACTCTCAACAGCTCCAGAACCAGACGAGGAACACAACGCAAGACAAATGACGTCTTCAATCCGAGAGCTCTCGTATACAATTTTATTAAGAAGCAGAAGAAAAGAAAAGAAAAATAAATATAATAATGGTGACGAATGATATGATCACTATTTCTTACTCTTTGCAGATTTTACCCCAGTGAGCAGTGGTTACAGCTACAAGTATTTACTGATACACAAGTTTATTTGACAGGTATCATACAAATGGAATCCAGCGACTAAGGTAATATTGATCGCTTATTATGAAAAAAAAATAAAAAATTATATGATGGACCTATTACCATCACCACAGCCCAGAGCGTGGTTTTGATCATTTTTACGTGTATTTTCGTAAACATTATTTGGTACTGCTTACATAGTAGTATACAAATATATTCTATAAAATAAAGGATTATGAGACAAACTGTTGCATATCGTGGTAAGTGTAACAGGTATAAAGCATTGCACAGAAATTAAAAATAATTATAGAGCTTTCCTTTACCAATAAAAGAAAATATTCACATATACTTTGTGACTTCTATTTATTTCTGCGTGAAGCAGGAAGCTGTATTACTAGTACAGAAACTTAGAAAGGAAGACAACCATTTATTAGGAGAGTATTTACTTCGGGTAAGATAAGATTAACTCATACTTAATACCACTCAAATAACTATAACATGAAAAGGAAAAATCAGTGTGAAATACTATCTTACTAAATATCTTTCTTCTACCTATTTGAAATATTATTATACATTCGTGCGTAGTATTTTAACACAACATTATATACTCATTATTAATCCCATAGAAGGTAAAGAATTATTCACAAGCTACGCACTTCAAAAAAAATTCCTAATGAAAATAGAAATAATCTTTTAATGTTCAAATTTCCTCCAAGAAATATTATACTTAGTGATGATGTCATCAATGACACACACTCCTCATGTACCATGTTGCATGTCCTTATTTATATGTTTGTCTTGCATATTTATTAGCAACTACTTCTCCAAAAGATGCGAACTTTCCACTTGCTTAGAAGCAATTCAGGCACTATATGCATGTACATTCATATCTATTACTAATCAAACCTCTCTGTTATCATCAAATTTCTATTTCTACTATCTATGCTTCTCTGCTGATAGACAATTAGAAATATATTACCCTAATCACCCTACACATGGCATGGATTAATATACTGTAGAGAGGCAGACTCAGAGAAAATCGATTCAAGGGAATCGTTACATTGAAAAATAAAATATATATAATTGCTAGACAACATATCCCACTTTCTTCCACCTTTCAATATATTTCATTTAATATCGACTTGTTTAATATCTCCCAATTATCAGTTGTTCCAGGAAAAATGGAGCTTGGAAGTTACCCAGGGAGACATCCTTCAAAGATCATTTAATTACTCCATATATTGATGAAAATAAAACTTGGTACAAATGTTTAATATCCCATGTCTTACTGGCAAATACTATAACAGTTTTATATAGGAAAGTCTACTGTCATAATTTTGTATTGTATAAATAACTCTATCTACGTAGACTGAATTATCTTGTTATGAAATAATAATCTATAGCTGTTATTTTACAGCCACTAAATAACAAGACTTCCCCCTTATTAAAATGTGAATCTTTAGCATAGGTTAGCTAAAATACACACAATAACATGCACCTAGCTAAACACATTAATATTAAGATGAAATTTTTGTACAATGTATTTCTATTCATGTATTGAGGATATTGTCTATGTTCATCTATGATTTTTATGTTATTATACATGTAATTATTGTTACTTCCAAGTCCCTACCGAAAATTGTAAATCTGTTGCCACAATAATGATTATCTGGGGACAGATAAAATTTTAAATATATATATACTATATATATATATATGTAAAATTTGGATAGCGTGGTTCGAGCGAATGTACAGTGGTACACAGGTGATTTAGCAGATAAAAGGGTAAATGGTCAGTTTTATGGTTTTGGGGTCACTTGGACCAAACAGCAGCTTCTAGACTC
>JAWZYT010002045.1:35000-44648 GCA_034508575.1 Petrolisthes manimaculis | reverse complement strand
GAATATTGGAAGGCTAAACAGCAGAAGGAGAGAAATGGAGAAAGTTGGATGAGTGAGGCTTCAGTTTGTGTGTGTGTGTGTGTGTGTGTGTTTGTGTGTGTGGGGGTGGGGGTGGTATTGTTGCTGGTGGAGTGGTGTTTATGATGATGATGATGATGGTAATAATAATAATAATAATAATAATAAATTTAATAATAATAAGAGTAATAATAACTCACACTCACTCACTCACTCACCCTCACTCACTCTCACTCACTCACCCTCACTCACTCTCACTCACTCACTCACTCACCCTCACTCACTCACCCTCATTCACCCTCACTCACTCACTCACCCTCACTCACTCTCACTCACTCACCCTCACTCACTCACCCTCACTCACTCACCCTCACTCACCCTCACTCACTCACTCACTCACCCTCACTCACTCACTCACCCTCACTCACCAACCAAACAACCAATATGCCAGCGTAGGTGAACCCGCTCCAATAAAAACTTTTTGCTTTGAATTAACCTCATATATCGGGGAGTTTAGCGGTGTAGTAAAGTAGAGAGGAGGAGGAGGAGTAGAAGGGGAGTGGAGAGGGGGAGGAGGAGTAGAGGGGAGTGGAGGGGAAGGAGGAGTAGAGGGGAGGGGAGTGGAGTGGAAGGAGGAGGAGTAGAGGGGAGTGGAGGGGAAGGAGGGTCGGGTCGTGCAAGTTGTCGATTGCAATGGCTTAATTTTGTTGAGTTAAGGGACACACACACACACACACACACACACACACACACACACACACACACACACCCTTGGCGTTGCAAAATTGAAGGCTACTGATTCTTCCAACCTTCACCAGGGAACACGGGGCCTCAGTACCTACAGTATAAAGTTGTCGTTTTAAGGCAAAGTTTGGAGGATTCTAAATGCTACAAAATCTCCGGAGGCTTGGAACGACCCACTCAATTAATTAAGAGGGTATAACACTTTCGATAAATTGGAGTGCCTTAATTCCTCCAAAGTAAGCCAGGAAACAGGACCAAATGAATAACAATAAGTTTTTTTTTTTTTTTTTCATCATTCACACAACTGATTGCTTGATTGTGTACTGAATTTCTAAGTATTTTGATCTATAATTAAAACCTTATAAATAATCAACACTAAATTCAAAATAACGATGATTAAATTGATAAAGTAATAAGAAGCAATTTTTTGAAACTTGATTAAAAACAAAACACACTTTCTTTCAGTCAGTGTCACGAAACTATCACAATATTATTCCTTTAAGGGGGAGAGTATACTTTTGTTACATTGGAGTGCCTTGATTCCTCCAAAGTATGCCATGAAACAGAACCAGATGAACACAAATAATGGTGCCCTGTTGGAGTTAAGAGTTTGGAGGAATCATTATCTCCAAAAATGTCCAAACTATACCCTCCTCTTTAAGAATATTTCACTGTCAATATTTCACTGACATTCCCAAACTCATTAAGAATTTCACTGAGGCCAATTTTGAAGAGGTTGGAAAAATGGGGAAAATTTCATTACTTTTTTTTATAGTCACGTAATGAAGTATTGTAAGGAAAAGTTTGGTAATGTAAATTTTAGAAAGAGGGGGAAGGAAGGGAAGGGAAGGGAAGGGTGTGGGTGGTGGTGGTGGTGGGGTACATAAACGCATTACATGGCCAGAAATCTAAAAGTTTAGCATTAAATTGTGTGAATGTGTGGGTCGTGAGGAAACTTTGTAGCTACTGTTACCTCTGTGTCTACCATCGCTCTCTCTCTCTCTCTCTCTCTCTCTCTCTCTCTCTCTCTCTCTCTCTCTCTCTGTGTGTGTGTGTGTGATTCTCTTGTATATCTGACATTTCTCTCTCTCTCTCTCTCTCTGGTATACACACACACATACATAATCACGTACAAAGACATATATATGCTGTAATTACCTGTGATTTGACACACGCACACCTTATACTCTCTCAAACACACACACACACACACACACACAAAAGATACAAAAGCAATAACACATACACACTCCCACATGCACACACACAGACACACACAACACACTAACACTACTACCACACGCACACACACACACAAACTTACACTTCTACCCCCACACACACACACAACACACACACAGACACACACACACGCACACACACACACACACACACACACACACACACACACACGCACCCAGGCACACATACATTCCCACTAATTTATAGACGAAGCCAATTACAGAGAGCGAACCCCACTACATCATGCAGAAATGTCCAGATACATGTTGAGTTTAGGAGAATACTCACTACCTCATCCAACAACAACAACAATAACAACGACAACAACAACAACAACAACACCAATACCAACACCAATAATAACAACTAAACAACAGCAACGACGACGACAACACCAACAACGACAACACAAACACAAACAACACACCAACAACAACAACACAAACACAAACAACACCAACAATAACAACACTAACACCACCAACAACAATGACACCACCACCACCACCACCAACAACAACAACAACAACAACAACAACAACATACTGCTACTACATAATTATAATCAATCAGTATTATTTATTTTTATTCCATGTATATAGGCTATTCAAAATGAGTATTCTCTCTTCTACATGTATATATTCAATCAGTATTATTCTTGCCACATGTATTAAAACCACTATTATTTAAATTTTAGGCATGTATTAATTTCTGTCACATGTATTTATAATATATCTGCTACATGTATTAAACTAGTATTATTTTTATTTTAGGCATGCATTCTTTCTGTTACATGTCTTCAACCAATGTTCGTTTTAGTCATGCATTTATTTCTGCTACATGTATTTAACACACACACACACACATATACATACTACTACCTAATACAAATACACACACACACACTACTACCTCACACACATACACTTACACACACACATACACTTACACACACACACACACTACTACCTCTCTCTCTCTCTCTCTCTCTCTCTCTCTCTCTCTCTCTCTCTCTCTCTCTCACACACACACACACACACACACACACACGAAAAAAAAAAACCTTTGTGTACATAAGATCAAGTATTCGTGTATGCAGAAAAGAATTGCCGCAAACAGAACGTGAACTGAAACACAGACCAGAAAAATAGACGGTAATATTGAGACTGAAACATCACACATTCTCTTACACACACACACAGACAGAGAGAGAGAGAGAGAGAGAGAGAGAGAGAGAGAGAGAAAAGGAATACACACACACACACACACACACACACACACACACACACACACACACTCACACAGACTTATACTGTATTAAAAAAACTAGCGAACAAATGCATACAGTCACAAAAAGTCTCTCTCTCTCTCTCTCTCTCTCTCTCTCTCTCTCTCTCTCTCTCTCTCTCTCTCTCTCTCACACACACACACGAGTTGGTTAGCAGCCCATCAATACCATTACAACATATTCCCAATGATCAAACGAACCTCATGCAACCTGCTTTACCCACTCTCCCACTCACTCACTCACTCTTCCACTCCACTCATCCACTCACTCTTCCACTCCACTCATCCACTCTCCCATTCACTCTCCCACCCACTCACTCACTCACTCTCACATTCTCCACCCACTCACTCACTCTCACATTCTCCCACCCACTCACTCACTCACTCACTCTCACATTCTCCCACCCACTCACTCACTCATTCACCCTCTCTCCCACCCACTCACTCACTCACTTACTCTCACATTCTCCCACCCATTCACTCTCCCACACATTCACCCTCTCTCCCACCCACTCACTCACTCATTCACCCTCTTTCCCACCCACTCACTCACTCACTCACTCTCACATTCTCCCACCCACCCACTCACTCCCCCATCCATCCACCCATCCACCCATCCACCCATCCATCCATCAATCCATCCACTAACCACACCTATACACAGCACCCATCAGTCACACAAAATACCTCTAAATATCTCCCCTTTACTGACCTCTACCTCCCCACAGGTATAAAAAACACAAGCACTGTATATATACGTGTGTTGTTTTACATGTACACGTCCCCACGAGGAAGGCAAAACACAACACAAACACCAGTATCACCACCAACTCATTCCCTCGTTCTATCGGTTAAAAATACACAGGTCAGTGATGCACGGTTACAAAAAAAGAGAAAAGGTTAGGTTAGGTTAGGTTAGGTTAGGTTTGGTTTGGGTGGGTTAGGTTTGGTTAGGTTAGGTTAGGTTAGGTTAGGTTTGGTTAGGTTAGGTTAGGTTAGGTTTGGTTAGGGTAGGTTATATTAGGTTCTGTTGAATTAGGTTAGGCTATGTTAGGTTAGGATAAGTTAGGTTAGGTTTTTAAATGGTTTCGCAATTGTTGAAATCTTATTGGTGGCTTGCCGGTATGGAATCTATCACAAGAGACTCTAATTACCCGAAAATAGATCCTCATAGACAGAAACATTACACCGTGGTCAGCAGAGAGGAACAGTTGTATTGTCGAAACTTAATTAATTCCACAAGGTAAAGGATATAATAGTGAGTTCCTTGTTACAGGAATATTTTTGTTATTTTGTGTGTCACAGGTAATGATTCAGCTGCCGTCACACACACACACACACACACACACACACACACACACACACACACACACACACACACATATATATACACACTTAAATCCATGTGAAAGAACGAGAATATTAACACTGCACTTAATGGTTCACACACACACACACACTTATTTATTATTTATTATTTATTCATCACTTAATATTTTTTTATTCTTTTTATTTTTATAGTCAGTTTTATTCATCACTTTACACTTTATTATTTATTAGTCATTTTTATTCATCACTTTACACTTTATTATTTATTTGTCATTCTTATTCATCACTTTACACTTTATTATTTATTAGTCATTTTTATTCATCATGTAGAATCAGAGTGTAAATACAATTATCATTCGTATTTATCAGACAGAGTTGCACTTCATACAATATATTAATTTGTATAATGTGTATCCATCACGTTGAGTTAGTGAGTGATAACGAGTCTACCCACAGTATTAAGTGTGTGTGTGTGTGTGTGTGTGTGTGTGTGAACCATTAAGTGTGTATATATATGTGTGTGTGTGTGTGTGTGTGTGTGTGTGTGTGTGTGTGTGTGTGTGTGTGTGTGTGTACAGTGTTGGTAAATCTGGAGCAACTGAATCCACCAAACTATTTCCAAGCAACAGGACACCATTATGTCTGTTAATTTGGTCCTGTTTCCTGACATACTTTGGAGGAATCAAGGCACTCCAATGTACCAAAAGTTTATTACATGGAGTAAACAATTCCTCCAAACTATATCCAAGCAACAGGACACCATTGTTTATGTTAATCTAGTCCTGTTTCCTGACATACTATGGATGGAATCACTTCGCTCCAATGCACCAAAAGTTTATATACAACCCGTTTAAATCCCGTTGTTGCAAATTCCCGCCGACAGCCATAGCGGGTTGCAACCATAAAACATTTTTCTCTGCAAATTGAATTAACCACAAACTAACCCAATCATGAGCCGCCGCCGCCGCACATTAGTCTACTCCATGTTAAAACTATACTGTATTCATTATTCATTGTACTGCTTCATTATTGTGCCACACAGGAAGCTAAATACTATATATGTATAAACTGGGATTGATGTATGTATGTATATATTGTTCATATTATATGTATACAAGGATTGATATTTGTACAGGAATTATATTATACATTGTTCATATATGTATACAAGGATTGATTATATACATTGTTCATACAAGGATTGATAATTATATTGTACACGAATTATATTATATACATTATATATATATATGTAAACAGGGAAGGATAAATATACAGAAAAAAAGGAATATACAGTATATACAGAGATGATGCATATATAGGATGTTTTCATATATATATCCAGAAACAAGACCAGATTAACACAAAATAATAGTGGTCTGTTGCTTGTTAGAGTTTGGAGGAATCAGTTACTCCAGATTTACCAACACAGTATCATCCTCACCTTTACATGGACTGCCAGTGGAGAAGTTGAAGTAGAATGTTTGCTGTTGTATATTTGTTAAGAAGTAAATGTAGACAAGAAGGAGATTTCATTTTATATTTATTGAGATTAGAGAAGATTTATTTAATTATTCTTTTATTTTATTTTTTATTTTTTTATTTAGGTAGGTTGTTGGTTGGTTACATGTACAGTTGCCTTCACTAGTAACGAGTATAGTGTTCTATAGGTTTAGCATCACTGTATTCGTTTACTCGTTGTACTAGTAAATGTGGCACAAGTGTGTTTGTTTACTCGTAGTACTGGTAAATATGGCACCACTGTGTGTGTGAGAGAGAGAGAAAGAGAGAGAGAGAGAGAAAGAAAGAGAGAGAGAGAAAGAAAGAGAGAGAGATACAGACATACACCTAAAACAACCGCTTGAAATAGAGAGACAGGAAATAAAGAGAAAGGATAAAATAGAGAAAGAGAGAAACATAATGGTAAAAAATTTACAGTGATGGTAATGGTAAAATTTTTACAGTGATGGTAATGGTAAAATTTTACAGTGATGGTAATGGTAAAATTTTTACAGTGATGGTAATGGTAAAAATTTTACAGTGATGGTAATGGTAAAAATTTTACAGTGATGGTAATGGTAATAATTTTACAGTGATGGTAATGGTAATAATTTTACAGTGATGGTAATGGTAATAATTTTACAGTGATGGTAATGGTAATAATTTTACAATGATGGTAATGGTAAAAATTTTACAGTAATGGTAATGGTAATAATTTTACAGTGATGGTAATGGTAAAAAATTTACAGTGATGGTAATGGTAATAATTTTACAGTAATGGTAATGGTAAAATTTTTACAGTGATGGTAATGGTAAAAAATTTACAGTAATGGTAATGGTAAAAATTTTACAGTGATGGTAATGGTAAAAAATTTACAGTGATGGTAATGGTAATAATTTTACAGTGATGGTAATGGTAATAATTTTACAGTGATGGTAATGGTAAAAATTTTACAGTGATGGTAATGGTAAAAATTTTACAGTGATGTTGGCCGAGTTAGATGTATTTTGTAAAATCTTCCTCGCGATAATTACTGATACATCGTACGTCTGTACTTTAAGATGTTATTATGAAACGTGCACCATTGAAATTGTAACAGGCACTTTTGGAAATAGAAAATTGAAAAAAAAAAAAAAAAAAGGGAAATAGTCGCCATATTTAGTCGGTCTCAAATTATATAGAAGGGCCCGACTGAAAGAGCATTATTTCTCTACCAGAAATGATAGCAAAGACCCACAAGATCAAGATAAAAACAAATATATATATTGGTGTATAAGGTGCAAAATAAAGATTAAGATATAAGGTGCCGTTGTAAAGGCAATATTTCCCATCAACCATTGAAATTGTAACAAGCATTTTTGGGAATAGAAAATTGTAAAGTAAAAAGGGAAATAGATTAAGATAAAAAATATATATATAAGTTTATAAGGTGCCGTTGTAAAGTCAATATTTCCCATCAACAACATAACCAATGCTGAAAGACACGCACTAAACTTTTGTGATCGTGTGTGTGTGTGAAGGCAGGAAGTCGGAGAGAGCAGTGGACGGCAACCTCCCTCCCCGTAAGAACGTCTGCATATTTATGAGTTTTTTCGATACTAGGGGTATAATATGTAATGTTTTTTATGCCAATCGCTTGCAAATATTATAGTTGTTCCAAATTTAAAACACAAACTTTAAAAAAAAGAACTGTATACAATTTTTAAAATAGGCATATAAAATACATGTATATATAGTATATATGTATATATGGCAGCATCTGGCAACTTAATCACCCACGCTAGCAACACCTGGCAGCCCCAGCAACCACCCACGCATGCGCAGTATGGACTCACAGCATTCTTCACTTTATTCTGCTACACCGGCGCCAGTCTGTGTGTGTGTGTGAGAGAGAGAGAGAGAGAGAGGTGAGGGAGGGGGAAGGAAGTGCGTGTTTGTGTATGAGTGTTTGTGTATGTGTGAGAGAGAGAGGGAGAGGAAGTGTGTGTGTTCCCAAGCCTTATAAAAAAGAAACAGATAAAAACTCACAGCTGGAGTTTACTGTATCTAGATTTTGTTATTTTCCCCTTGTGTTGGCTTCACGTTTTTTTATATTGTATTTTTCTTGCTTAAATATTTTTTGTTTTCGCATTTTTTCGTCGGATATGAAATGGGTATAAAATGAACAATATGGCTGCATTTTCTTTATGTGTGTGTGTGTGTGTGTGTGTGTGTGTGTGTGTGTGTGTGTGTGTACGTAAAAATAAGATGAAAAAAATAACCTGTTACACAAAAAAAAAAATAATAATAAAACAGAAGAAGAAAAAGAAAAAATATTTGAAGGGCGAATAAACGTAAATAAAAATCGAAGGCAAAGTAGCTCAGTGTATAGGTAAAATAATAATAAAAATAATAATAACAATAAGGAACATAGTAGCTACGTCTCAGATTGGAACCCAGGTAGAAGTGGCATTGGATTCCTTCTGTCACAAACTCCTTTACAAATTCAGGCGTGACACGAATCCCTTTCAGACGTGGCGGGGTACACACAACTATACCAACATTACTACTACTACTACTACTACTGCTACTACTACTACTATTACTACTACTACTACTATTACTACTACTACTATTACTACTACTACTACTACTACTATTACTACTATTACTACTATTACTACTATTACTACTATTACTACTATTACTACTACTACTACTACTACTACTACTACTGACTACTACTACTACTACTTCCAATTCTCCTTCCCATTATTCTTTCTTTTATTCCCTGCCTTCCTTCCTTCCTTCCTTCCTTGTGTCCTTCCTTTCCTTCTCCTTTTTTTCCCTTCTTCTTTCCTTCCTCATAAATATCTTCAACCTTCCTTCCTTCCTTTTTTCCCTACTTCTTTCCTTCCTCACCAGATATCTCCTTCCTTCCTTCCTTCCTTCCTTCGTTCATTCATTCCTTCTCTTTTACTGTCCAACCAAACTATCCTTTTTTTTCCTTCTCTTCCTAATACCGTCCCGTCTTCCCTCACTTGTCTCTTCCCTTCAATTTCCTCTCCTCCTATACAGTAGTGTCCCTCGAGCCTACTCCTCCTCCTCTTACTCTACCTCCTCTTCCTCCTCCTCCTCCACTTTACTATCCTTTTTCTCAGACATGTAGAAACCATAGACGTAGAATAGTTACACAGGCAGCCTTGTGAGGCCCACCAGGGCTGTTGTTGCCTGTACCTCCTTTGTATTCCTTTGTATTCCTCTACCTCCTCTACTACCTCCTCCTCTACCTCCTCCTCATCTACCTCCTCCTCCTCCTACTCTTACTCTTCCAAATAGCCAATACTTCTCTCCCCTCTACCCCAACTCCCACGCTGCTTGGTCGCCCCCCTGTCCTGGAAAACCCCACCCCCCACCCCTGCCCTGGAAATTCATTTAGTGCAGGGTCGACTAACGCAGAGGGACAGCTAATTTGGAGGCCTTGGTCTAGTGGGCCTCCGTCTGGGCCACCCTCACTAGAATTTGGCTGGGGACGCGAGAAGACCAAG
>JAWZYT010002045.1:25000-30000 GCA_034508575.1 Petrolisthes manimaculis | reverse complement strand
GCCAGCCAGGAAACAAAATACCCTTTATCTAGATACTGGCTCATCCCACCCTGATATCACAGTCCATTATTGGCTGGCTGGTGATGAAAGACGAGAAGACAGAAGAGGTGCTTGATGCGGGTAGGCCTATAGGAAAGAGAGAGATTTTGGTAGGCTTATAAAAATTATCTCTAGATTATTTATTTTTTAGGTAAGGGGGGGGGGGGGGTGTTGTAGTATAATGTAGTCGGTGGTCAATTTGGAGCAACTGATTCCCTCAATCTATTCGTTGATAGAGAGAGAGAGAGAGAGAGAGAGAGAGAGAGAGAGAGAGAGAGAGAGAAGTATTACCGTTGAGAGAGAAAGCAAGAGAAATGTTATAGTCGAGAGAGAGAGAGGAAGGCAGGAAGAAGAGAGAGAGAGAGGAGTGGATGTGGGGTTATAAGAGAGAGAAAGAGAGATATTACCGTTGAGAGAGAGAGAGAGAAAGAGAAGTGTTATTGTTGAGAGAGAGAGAGAGGGAGGAAGGAAGAAGAAGAGAGAGAGGAAGGCAAGAAGAAGAAGAGAGAGAGAGGGAGGGAGGGGAGGGGATGTGGGGTTTAAAATAATGGGCATTGTCTGTGGTGTTGCGTGAGTGTAGCCCATTCTCTCCCACCCAGGTATAAGGAAAGAAGGTGCATTTCCCCCAGGTATTTGTTAACATCCCACACCCTAAAATAAGCCTCATTCCCAACGCTGATGGCTTCATGAGTTGCCACGGGGCCCTTCTTGGATTATTATAGTCTGCTTGAGGATGCATACACTTACTTATTTACTTACTTGCTTACTTACTTACTTACTTACTTACTTACTTACTTACTTACTTACTTACTTACTTACTTACTTACTTACTTACTTACTTACTTACTTACTTACTTACTTACTTTCTTACTTACTTTCTTACTTACTTACTTACTTACTTACTTACTTACTTACTTACTTACTTACTTACTTACTTACTTACTTACTTACTTACTTACTTACTTACTTACTTACTTACTTACTTACTTACTTACTTACTTACTTGTTCACTCAGTAGGAACGGCAGAAGGAAAATTTTGCCAGAGAGGGAAAAAAAAATAATAGAAAGGAAAATTGGTGATGGTTTTTTTATTATTCATTCATTTACTAGTTTAGTTTATTTATTTATTTATTTAGAGTTATTTTATTCATATATTTTTCTGTCTATATTTATTTATTTAGAGTATTTATTTACATATTTTTCTTTCCATCTTTATTTTATAGTTTTTATATTTTTTTTTTTTTTCGTTTTTCTGACAATTCGGTTTTTTCTTTAATTCTGTGAAGCTCTTAAAAAAAAAGTAACTAGTCATATACACAACCGGACTGACTGCGAATTTGTGTCCGCGACTGTACATGATGGCTGGCGGTGACATAGCTTCCAGCCATTACCACCAGCTATAAAATTAATTACACTACTTGTTCAAAGCTAACGAGCCTCATTTACAACAAGACATTAATCTGTATGACGCTTACTCTCTCTCACACCCACCACCCTATTTATTATTGGTCCAGTTTTATATGGTGTGTTGGTGGTGTGGTGTGGTGTGGTGTGGTGTGTTGGTGCGTGGTGTGGTGTGTTGATTTATGGTGTAGTGTGGTGTTGGTGTGTGGTGTGGTGTGTTGTGTGGTGTGTTGTTGGTGTCGTGTGGTGTGGTGTGATTTAATATTATATGTTGTGGTGTGGTGTGGAGTCGTGTTGCGTAGTGTGGTGTGTACGAATAGTCACACTTATTAATCCAGGCAACACCTTAGTATGAAACATTCTCCTTCACTCCCAATAGTCACACTCAATAGTCCATGTAAACACCTTTGAATGTAACCTCCTTCCTGTGTAATGGAAAACTATAGCTATATTGTGTTGTGTGTGGAAATAGTACACCTGAACAAGTGATAATTTAACCAGTCTACCTCTCAACCTCACCTAACCTAACCTACAGAAACCTAACCAAATCAAACTTAATCTATAACCTAACCTAACCTAACCTAACCTAACCTAACCTAACCTAACCTAAACTAACCTACAGAAACCTAACCAAATTAAACTTAACCTATAACCTAACCTAATCTAACATAACAAAATCAAACTTAACCTAACCTAACTACTACTGCTACTACCACCACTACTGCTACTACCACCACCACCACTACTACTACCACTACTACTACTACTACAACTACTTCATAGCTGCTGTTGGTGCCATGAAACAGTCTCCCTCTGCCAGCTGGTTGGGAAAAGAGGCAATGGAGACTGAAGACATAATATTTAGTTTCATCCCCACCCGCATCACGTCATGGTTAAGGGATTACTCTGCACATTTTTTAAGGATTACAACGTTGAGTTTAGGGGATTACTGTGCATATTTTATAAGGATTACAACGTTGAGCTTAAGGGATTAAAGTGCACATTTTTGTAAGGATTACATTGCATATTTTAAAAGGGATTAAAGAGTACATTCCTTAAGGATTACAATGTTGAGTTTAAGGGATTACAGTACACATTCGTAAAGGGATTACAGTGTACATTCCTTAAGGATTACAATGTTGAATTTAAGGGATTACAGAGCCGTATCGAAAGTATTACAGTAAAGATTTGAAAGATTACAGAGTTTAGTTTCAAGATTACACTCGTATTCTCTCGTACTCTATTTCTTCACTTTCTCACTCTTGCATACACTCATACAGTACATACTCACTCTTCCTCTCTCTCTCTCTCTCTCTCTCTCTCTCTCTCTCTCTCTCTCTCTCTCTCATTTCACCATAAAGTACATCCACTCTGTCCACCACCTCACACTCTTCTCAGACCTCCACACACACTGCCTTGAAATACGAGCCCCACGAGTTGTATGTAAATAGGAACTTGTCAGCAAATGAAATACCATAAAATGTAAGTATAGCCAGAACCATAAAGTGTAAGTATAGCCAGAACCACAAAGTTGCTTGCTCTGGTGGTCTTCAACATCACTCACTTGGATTTAATAATATTTTTTTTGTATTTATATATTTATTTTTTTATTCATTTTTTCAACATCATTTACCCTCGTTTAATTATATTTATATTTATTTATCTATGTATTTATTTATTTATTTTATCAATTATTGTTATTGCTTTTTATTTTTTTTATTCATTTTCTCAACATCATTTACCCTGGTTTAATTATATTTATATTTATTTATCTATGTATTTATTTATCTATGTATTTATTTATTTATTTTATCAATCATTGTTATTGTTTTTTTTAAATCATTACTCAGATGAAAAATACCAGATGTGAAAAATACCACTTAGAATTCGACTACTGGTGAGACTCGAACCTCTACCTACACCCTGTCTAATAGTGAAGTGAAGGTTAGGTTAGATTAGCAGCCACACCACACAGGCAGGATATTGTACTTCCTCACCCCAGCTGACCCCACATGACCTGAGAGAGAGAGAGAGAGAGAGAGAGAGAGAGAGAGAGAGAGAGAGAGTTTGTTGTTATTCACTATATCTGACCCCACATGACCTTAGATAGCCACCCCCGCCGCCGCCGCTGCCTCCCCCGCCGCTGCCGCCCCCGCCGCCGTCGCCGCCGCCGCAACAGCCGCCGCCGCCGTCGCCGCTAATTAACTAATTTTTGTTTAATTAATATTTTTTTTTTTTTGTATAATTATTTTTATCATTTTTTTTTTTAATATTTTTTTTTATTAATTATTATCGCCGCCGACGACGACGCCGCCGCTGCCACCGCCGCCCCCGTCGCCGACGCACCCGCCGCTGACGCACCCGCCTCCACCGCCACCGCCACCGCCCCCACCTCCACCGCTGCCGCCGCCCCCGCTAATTAACTATTTTATTTAATTAATGATTTTTATTTTTATATTTTTTTAATATTTTTTTTTTTTTTTTTTTTTTTTATTAATTATTATCGTCGTCGTCGTCGCCGCCGCCGCCACTAATTTTTTTTTTTTTTTTTTTTTTTTAATTATTATTATTATTTCATTCCCTTTCCCTTCCTTCCTTCTCTTTTAATTTTCCTTCCTTCCTTCCTTCCTCCTTCTCTTTTAATTTTCCTTCCTTCCTTCCTTCCATCTCTTTTAATTTTCCTTCCTTCCTTCCTCCCTTATTTTCCCTCTTCTTTCCTTTCTTCTTCTTTCCTCCTTTTCCCTTTCCCTCTTCTTTCCTTTCTTCATTTCCCCTCTTCCCTCCTTTCTTTTAACCTCATCCTTCCATCTTCCTTTTTCTTTCTTCTTCTCTACTTCCTTCCTACTTCCCTCCTCTTTCCTCTCTTGCTCCTTGATTATCCTTCAGTCCCTCATTCACCCTTATTCTTCATTCGTGTTCTTTATGACTTATTCAGATTAATGTACATAATAATTCACTCGTAATTAATATGATAGAGTCAACGTCAATAATCTCAATAAACTTTAGAATGACTTGGATTATATTATTTACCATTTCACTCAATTTAATAACAAGCTAAATTGACTAACTACTTTTATAAACACGTAATATCTCTTTTCAATAGGGAACACATGCTGGGAGAAATCAGTAGCCCATACACGTATTGATTCAACCACAACAGAATAAACTACTGTAAAAATCTCTCTCTCCTCTCTCTCCTCTCACTGGGTCACATTATTCGGTCCAGCAGGCTTACCACTTTCCCCTAAAACTAACCTCATAACTTGGGAAGGTAAATAAGTGGTGAGGTGAGAATGGCACGATTTATTCTCACCGCATTCTGACGTCAGGGTAAATAGCACCGATTTTCCAGGATAGAGCAAATTTCACGCACAAACTCAGAGCACATATTTCAACCACACGCTCAAGTACATACGGTATATACACACGCCCATGTAGTATACACACACATACACATACATGTACTGTACTGTAAACACACAGAGACACATTCGTACACCACACACACACACATACGTACAGTAGATACACACACACGCACACACACACATAGTCA
>JAWZYT010002045.1:5000-22500 GCA_034508575.1 Petrolisthes manimaculis | reverse complement strand
AATACACACACGACACACAAGTATCATTCTAATACACACACGACACACAAATATCATTCTAATACACACACACGACACACAAGTATCATTCTAATACACACACACGTCACACAAGTATCATTCTAATACACACACACGACACATAAGTATCATTCTTAGACACACACACGACACACAAGTATCATTCTAATACACACACACGACACATAAGTATCATTCTAATACACACACACGTCACACAAGTTGGTGGGATGTATAATTTATTTTTATTTTTATGTACAGTTGACCATAGGAATTCTTACACAGGTTATATTTATGGAAAGAGAGATAAGTATTCTCAAAGTACAGCAATGATTAGTCTACCAAATGACCTTGTAATATCAAAACAACAACACACCTTTTGATTAATGATATTGTATTGCAATTACATAGTGTTACATTTTCTATAGGTTGTAAGACATGGAAAACAAGAACAGCGTGTGTGAATCATGAATCCTTAACTTGTAAAACCGAAGCACTTAGTCATGTAGCCCCTGTATGGTTTGAACCTTAGTAAGTGCTTCATTATTAAACTTTACTGGTTCATGATTCCTAGTGAGGTGGTTTGCCAGTAGTAGCTCCTGTACCTTACTAAGTCCGTGGGTGTATCTTCATGTGTAGTGAAGGTAAATAGTGACACGTGTGACGAGAGTAGGTATATAATGTAGAATCTTATTGCACATACGGTATTGCTCTCTTTCTTCTCTCTCTGTCTCTCTCTCTCTCTCTCTCTCTCTCTCTCTCTCTCTCTCTCTCTCTCTATCTCTCTCTCATATCTTCAAGGAGTAAAACATCCCAAAACACACACACACACACCACGCCAAATTCACCTAAAATAATGAATACAACTTTTGCCTACATAAAAAAAATTGACACCCTTTCACCAACACCACACAATATAAATACACTCACTACTCGACTTGTGTCCCTATTAAACCTTCACTGAGGCCTCGTACTGCACAACAACGGACTGGTAGTGGTGGTGGTGGTTGTGGTAGTGTTGTTGTTGTTGTTGTTGTTGTTGTAATGGGTTTTCATGCCACCGAGGTAAATATCACCAGGACCATTAAAACTAATTGAGAATAGCCAACACATTTGTCCCTCGTGAGCTGTGGGTGGAGAGGCAGGCAGGCAGGCGTTTTGGTCAAGGGAAGACTCGCTTACAAAAACATCCACCCCGAAAATTCTATCTTCTCTAGTTAAGGGACCCTGTGTGTGATGTTAGTTAGAACATAATTGGAGTTTCGTGAGTCCTTCAAACATTGCCACGAAACATACACACCTATAATAATGGAAGGAGCTTGTTTCGTGGCATAGTCAGGAGGAATCAGAAGACTTCAAACACACACATACACTCTCACACACACACACACACACTTACACACACACACACACACACACACACACACACACACACTTATAAGGAAGGAGCTTGTTTCGTGGTACAGTCAGGAGGAATCAGAAGCCTCCAATTTTCATACACGATCACAGGGTCCTTGATATAAAAGGCAGCTATAATGGCACTCTAGCTAAAACTGCACTCTGGTTAATTCTTCACTAAGCTAACACTCCACTCGGGCTAATATAAAATGCAGATAAAATTGTTGCATCCTTGACTTATAATGATTTCAGGAGACAATTTTTTTTTTTTTTTTTTATAATATTTTAATTTCTTTGCTAACACCACACACAGTCAATTTATTACAATACAATAAAATTTATGCATTATTGGTATTGAAGTTTATACAATTCTTTTTAAATCATACTGTGTAGATATTTGATGCGTGATATTAATTAATGCTTATAGTACCTTTTAGAAATTTTATATTAAAGAAGTGCAAGATATTATTAAAGTTTATAGTGCCCTTTTAAAATTTCACTATATTATTTTGTAGAGAATAGGTCCGTGATATTAATGCTTATATTAATCTTATTAAATTATATATTAAATAGGTGCATGATATTAAAGATTATGCTATTCTTTTTAGAATTATACTGTATACTATAAAGAATAGGTAGGTGGTTGATATGGATGCTTTTAATACCCTTTTTAATAGTTGTGTGAATATTTCTCTATAAGGAGGTTTAGGCCACTTCTTCCCGAGTACCACAACACCCCAGACTCTCACTAACATAACGTACACACACACACATTCACACACACACACACACACACACACACACACACACACTAGCATAACGTACACACGAGTCAAAGTTATATTGGTGTAGTGTGCTGATGGTGTGTGTGTGTTGTTGGTTTGTGTGTTTATATGGGTCCCTGTAGGTGTTAAGAGGGTGCGGGAATAGGGGGACAGGCTTGGGGGGTGGGGGTAGGGAGACAGGCTATGTCGTGTTGGGTTTCTACATTATTATTATTATTATTATTTTATTTTTCATTATTATATTATTTTATTTTTCATTATTATATTATTTTATTTTTCATTATCATATTATTTTATGGTGCAGCATTACAAGTCTTCCTTCATTATCCTATACTCCCTTCCTATTTTCCCCTTCCTCTCTTCTATTTTTCCTTCTCCTTTTATCCTCCTTCCCTCCCTCCCTTCCTTCAATCTTCTCTCCTTCCCTCTCCATCTTTCCTCTCCATTATCCCTCCCATCCACCTCCATCCACCCCATCTCTCCCACCCCATCTACCCCTGTCCCTCCACCCCGTCTTCCCACCCTCCCATCCACCCCCTCTTCCCACCCTCCCATCCATCCCATCTTCCCTCCAACCCCATTATCCCTCCCATCACCTCCTCCCTTCCACCCACCCCCTCTTCCCACCCTCCCTTCACCTCCCTTCCCTCCACCCCCATTATCCCTCCCATCCACCCCCTCTTTCCACCCTCCCATCACCTCCTCCCTTGGTCTAATTTTCTGCCTGTTGACGCCATCTTGTTAGGGCGCAGCGACGGGGGGGAAATTACAGATACCGGCGCCAGGAACAGTCAAGTCACAGCAGCTTTACCCTCGATACAAACCAACCAACCAAAAAAGACTTGAAAAGGAAAAAATCAGTAGTAGTAGTAGTAGTAGTAGTAGTTGTTGTTTTTGTTGTTGTTTTTGTTGTTGTTTTCGTTGTTGTTGGCGTTGTTGTTATTGTTGTTGTTCTTACCCATGATACATCCAACCAACCCAGACTTGAAGGGAAAAATCAGTTGTTTGTTGTCGTTGTTGTTGTTGTTGCTGTTGCTGTTGTTGTTGTTACCCTCAATAATACAACCAATGAACCTACCAACAACTCCTCAAATTTCAGTCATCTTTTACTCACAACTCACTTTAATATATAACTCGAAATACAGTGATATAATAACTACTACTGCATGATTTCTTGATGTTGAAAAGTGGAGGAATTAGGTTCAGCAAAAAAATAAAAAAATAAAAAAATAAATAAAAAAAATAAAAATAAAGATAAACAAAAAATAAATAAATCCCCTCTGAGAGAAATACAGTTCAGGGAAATGGCTTGGAAGGGAATGAAAGGAAATATGCAAGTTGGTGGTGGGTGGGAGGAGGGGGATATGCAGGGGGAGGGAAGGGGGAGGAAAGGGGGGAAATATGCAAGGTGGTGGTGGTGGGTGGGGGGAGGGGGAGGAGGAGGGGAAATAAGAGACAAGAGGGATTAAGAGAAGGGATTAAGAGATTTGATAACGACCTTTCCGCCTTGGAGATATTTTTTTTGAGATTTAGATTTTGCAAGCTGATATTTTTTACGTAGGAACAACTTGCACACACACACACACACACACACACACACACACACACACACACACACACACACACACACACTATAAGTAATTCTCTCTCTCTCTCATACAACAATAATAATAATAATAATAACAAAAAAAAAAAAAAAACACAACAGCAACAACAAACATACAAACACACACACACAAAACAAACAACAAACAAACAAACACACACACACAACAACAACAAACAAACAAACAAACACACACAAAAAAAAACAACAACAAACAAACAAACACAAACACACACAAAAGCAAAAAAAAAAAAAAAAAAAAAAAAAAACACACACACACACACACACAAACACACACACTCCCTCCAGACAATACCTAATGAGTGACACTTGCACACACGCCTCACGAACACACACCCACAAAGCTCCGAGGAAGGAAGGAAGGAAGGAAGGAAGGAAGGAAGGAAAGGACACGGAGGAAGGAAGGAAGGAAATAAGAAAGGAAGAAAGGAAGAAAGGAAGGCAGGAAGGACACGAAGAAAGGAAGGAAGGAAGGAAGGAAGGAAGGAAGGAAGGAAGGAAGGAAAGGACACGGAGGAAGGAAGGAAGGACATGAAGGAAGGAAGAAAGGAAGAAAGGAAGAAAGGAAGGCAGGAAGGACACGAAGAAAGGAAGGAAGGAAGGAAAGAAGGAAGGAAGGAAGGAAGGAAGGAAGGAAAGAAGGACACGGAGGAACAATACCAGTCACTTTTTGTTCTTTCATTTCTTCTCGTTCTCATTTTTTGTTCTTTCACCTTTGCTTCGTTGACTTTTGTTCGTTCATTTCTGCTCGTTCAGTTTTGCTCGTTCGTTTCTGCTTCGTTCTCATTTGTTCGTTCATTTCTGCTTCGTTCTCATTTGTTCGTTCGTTTCTGCTTCGTTCAGTTTTGTTCGTTCATTTCTGTTCTTCTCATTTGTTCGTTCATTTCTGTTCGTCTCATTTGCTCGTTCGTTTCTGCTTCGTTCTCATTTGTTCGTTCGTTTCTGCTTCGTTCAGTTTTGCTCGTTCACTTCTGCTTCGTTCTTATTTACTCGTTCGCATCTACTTTGTTTACTTTTGTTCGTTCACTTCTTCTCCTTCACTAACGTCGTGTAAAGAAATCAATATACAAGTTATTTTTGACATGCAAGGATTAACACAAATAACACACAATTTTACAGTAACTTCACAAAACAAACATACATGAACGTAGCGTAGTAATATACATACATACATACACACATGCAAACACATATGAATTAGAAGGAACACACTCATGCTTACGTATATATGTTACATATTAATATCTAACCACACACGTGCAATAAAATACACACATGCACTTACATCTATAGCAATACTAATCTTCTTGAAACACTAACTTTCTCTCTCTCTCTCTCTCTCTCTCTCTCTCTCTCTCTCTCTCTCTCTCTTTCTCATTCATGCAAAACAGAGAGAGAGAGAGAGAGAGAGAGAGAGAGAGAGAGAGAGAGAGAGAGAGAGATCACATTCATACCACTTGTGTATATATATATATTTATTTATTTCACATAGTTTAATACCTTTCTCACAACATTTTCCGTCACAAGTATATTTGCAGCATAATGGGATTTCGAGATCTGAGTTTTCCAGGTAACGAGATGATCCCCTCTGAGCTGCGACACAAACGACACACAGCCTCACACGACACAATGCTTCCTCACACACAGTAGCCTTAGTAGCCTTTAAGGACCCTGTGATCGTTTACGAGAATTGGAGGCTTCTGTTTCCTCCTGACTATGCCACGAAACAGGCTCCTTCCATATAGGTGGTGTTTCGTGGCCATATTTGAAGGACTCGTTTACCTCCAATTTCCTGACTACATCACACGGTCCCTTAAGAGGGTAATACACTTTTGTTACACATACATACATACATTAAAGCTCCTTGATTCCTCCAAAGTATACCAGGAAACAGGACCAGATGAACAAAAATAATGGTGGTCTGTTGCTTAGAGTTGTTTGGAGGACTCGGTTGGTCCGGATTTACCTTCACTGGCTGAGTTATACCACCATCAGTCAGGCACGATGCATTGGTTGGCAAGGGGCATAAAGACTCAAAACCTGAACTGAGTAGGTTAGGTTAGGTTAGGTTAGGTTAGGTTGGGTTAGGTTAGGTTGGGTTAGGTTGGGTTGAGTTAGGTTAGGTTGAAAAGAGATTTGTTAGGTTTGGTTGGGTTGGGTTAGGTTAGGTTAAACATTTATTTGTTTGGTTAGGTTGGGTTGGGTTAAAGTAAGTTAAAAAGATGTTTGTTAGGTTTGGGTTTGGTTAAAAAGATGTTTGTCAGGTTAGGTTGGATTAGGTTAGGTTAAACATATATTTGTTTGGTTAGGTTGGGTTGGGTTAAAGTAAGTTAAAAAGATGTTTGTTAGGTTAGGTTTGGGTTTGGTTAAAAATATGTTTGTCAGGTTATGTTGGGTTGGGTTAAGTTAGGTTAAAAAGAAATGTCTTAGGTTGGAATTGGTCAGGTTAGGTTAGATTAAACAGGTTAGGTTTGGTTAGGAAGGTTAGGTTAGGTTAGGTTAGGTTAGAAAAACATATGCTGAAATAAATCCAAATAGTAATAATATTTAACCTTAGATTTTTTATATTTATACGAAACTGATATGTCACTATCATAGCAAAACATTTAATCCAGGGAATGTTGCTTATAAAACGAATATACATATACACACACGGATGCATATATTTAAACACACACACACACACACTCACACACACGGATGCCTACATTTACACACACGCACACACACACACGGAAGGCTATTCACACATACGCACACACACAGATGAATACATTTATACATATACACACCAACGCAAAATACATATATTGATAAAGAGATAGAATGATAGATAGATAGATAGATAGATAGATAGAATGATAGATAGATAGATAGATAGATAGATAGATAGACACATTGATAGTCATAGAGGGACAGAGAGAAACACAACGCATGAACAATTTCACATAACGAACACAGGTGAGTAAACAAACAACAGATTAAACAACAACACAAGGTAAACAAACAGTATAGAGTAAACAAACCACATAGAGTAAACAAACAACATCGAGGAAACAAACAAATAAAACAACACAGTAAACAAGACCGTAAATAACACAGGAAACAAAACAGTAAACAACATAGAAAACAAAACAATAAACAAGACAGTAAACAAAACGTAAACAATACAGTAAACAACACAGCAAACAACACAGTAAACAAAACAGCAAACAAAATAGTAAACAACACAGTAAACAAAGCAGCAAACAAAATAGTAAACAACACAGTAAACAACACAGTAAACAACACAGTAAACTAAACAGTAAAAAAACAGCAAACAACACAGTAAACAACACAGTAAACAACACAGTAAACAACACAGTAAACAACACAGCAAACAACACAGTAAACAACACAGTAAACAAAACAGCATACAAAGTAGTAAACAACACAGTAAACAAAACAGCAAACAAAATAGTAAACAACACAGTAAACAAAACAGTAAACAACACAGTAAACAACACACACACACAAACACACAGACAAAGGCCTCTACACCAACACATGCAAATATGACACACGTGAACAATCAAAAACCAACATCAAAATATGCATATGGTAACTATGTTTTACTACACATAACACAACGAGTGATGTTGGTTAATAGTACTACTACTATTACTACTACTATTACTACTGCTACTGATATTATTACTACTGCTATTACTACTACTATTACTACTGATACTATTACTACTGTTATTTCTACTACTAAGACTGTTACTATTACTACTACTGATATTATTACTACTACTATTACTACTACTATTACTGATATTATTACTACTGCTGCTATTACTATTACTACTACTATTACTACTACTATTACTACTACTACTGATTTTTATTATTACTACTATTTCTACTACTAAGACTACTACCATTACACACACACATTTAAAGACAACAACAAAAAACAACAACACAAATTAACATAGAAATTCATACGCACATACACACATACACACACATAAAAAGGAATACATACATACACACACACAGAAAGAGGAATACATACATACACACACACAGAAAGAGGAATACATACACACATACATACACACATACAGACGACACCTACACACATTCACCTACACCTCCCCCATCTCCTAATTTCCCTCTTTGATGTTAGGTAATGTTATTCTGTTCCTCCCTCTCTAGCTACTCCCTTGCTAGATCAGAGAAGAGGAAGGTGGGAATGGAAAGTAGGAAGGTGGATATGTGGGTGAAATAAAAAGACCCCCTTAGGCCTGGTATAGGAGGAAGAAGGAGAATGTGGTTGGTTGATAGGAAGGACTGTGAGCATGGAAGAAATATAAATGAATGGATGGGCAGTTGGAAGAAGGAAGAGGGAGGGAAGGGAGAGTTAGGATGAGGGAAGAGGGAGGGAAGGGAGAGTTAGGATGAGGGAAGAAGGAGGGAAGGGAGAGTTAGGATGAGGGAAGAGGGAGGGAAGGAAGAGTTAGGTTGAGGGAAGAAGGAGGGAAGGGAGAGTTAGGATGAGGGAAGAGGGAGGGAAGGGAGAGTTAGTATGGATGGATGGATGGATGGATGGATGGATGGATGAGTGGAAAGGCAAACACGGGGAAATAGAAGAGGTAATTGGAGTGAAAAGGAAAGTAAGAGAGAGAATAATGTGAAGCAAATGAGATAGAGGAAGTGAAAGGGAATGAGATAAAGAGACGTAAGAGTAAAAGTAGAGAAAGAAAAATGAGATGCAAAGGAGAGGAAGAGGGAGATGATGAGATAACAAAGATGCGAATGATTAGAAAAAAGAAGGATAAGTAAAGATAAGGAAGGAAAAGAGAGAGGAAGGAAAATGGGATAATGACAAGGAAAGGAGGCAAGTGGAAGTGAAAGAGGGAGAGAAGAAGATAAAAAGGGAGAGAAAAAGAGAAAATGGTAGAAGAGAATAAAAAACAAAATGTGGAAGAAGAAGAAGAGAGAGAGAGAGAGAAAGAGAGAGAGAGAGAGGGGGGGGGGGAGGGGGGGCTTCCAAAGTATAGAACAAGTGCCAAAATGAAACAAGGTCTGAAGAAGAGAGAGTTACAGGACCTTTTGAAGACCGTAATGTTATTCTCCAGTGAAGCCCCACCACCACCACCACCACCACCACCACCCAGACACTAAAAGCTCAGCCGAGGGGAAGGTTAGGTTAATACACACACACACACACACATGCATACATACACTGATGCATACACACACACACACTGATGCAATACACACACACATACATACATACATATACTGATGTATACACACACATACACTGATGCAATACACACACACACACTGATGCAATACACACACACATACATACACTGATGCATACACACACACACACCACACACGCACACACACGGTTACACACACACACACACAGGTGGTGGATGAGAGGCGTAATGAGGGAGAGGAGAGGAGATAATGAGGTGTGTTCTAGGAGAGGGAAGGGAGGCTGCATCTCTCTCTCTCTCTCTCTCTCTCTCTCTCTCTCTCTCTCTCTGGAGGGCTGGGGAGCAAGAAATTATTATTGAGAGTGAGAGCAGTGAGTGTTAAGATGATGATTGGCTGAAGATATATAATAAATCATGAGACGAAAGGATGAGAGAACATTGGAGTAGAATCAGAATGAAAGAACATGTGTGTGTGTGTGTGTGTGTGTGTGTGTGTGTGTGTGTGTGTGTGTGTGTGTGTGTGTGTGTGTGTGTGTGTGTGTGTGTGTGTGTGTGTATGTGTGTGCATAAAGCAAGAGTTAGTCAGGCTGAAGCAATATACAGTAAGTAATGAGATGGGGACATGGTGGGGGGGGGGAGGAGGGGGAGGACTAAGGGACAATATGAATGAATGAAAGAACGTGTAGGAAATGAAACGAGGAGAAGATAATAATTGAAGTAGAATATGAATGAAAGAAGCTGTATAAATGATAAAAGTGAAAGTAAGAATATAAAAAAATGAGTCTAGGAAAAGAGAATATGAATGAAAGAACGTGTAGAAAATATGAAACCAGAAGATAAAAATTGAAGTAGAATATGAATGAAAGAAAATATAGAAAATGAAATGAGAGGGAGGGAAAAACACTGAGGCAGAATAAGAGTGAAAATAAATAGGTAGGAATAAACAAAAAAATAAGTCAAGGAAATGATAACATTGAAGTAGAATATGAATGAAAAAACGTGTAGAGAATGAAATGAAAGGAAGGGGGAAATACTATGGCAGAATAAGAGTGAAAGAAAAAAATACGTAGGAATAAAAAATAAAAAAAATAAATGAGATGAGATGAGGAGAAGAGAACACTCGCACTTTACACACACACACACATACTCTCATCATTCGCACACCCTCACTCGCACTCTGGCTTTCCGTGTGTCCTCCCATTTTCACCCCCCCTCCCCCCCACACCCCCTCTAAACCCCTTCAATGGGACCTCTTCCTCGAGAGTGCTTCAATAATTGGTATGGGTGGGTGGGAGATGGAATGAAAGAGAGAGAAAGGGAGGAGGAGAAGGAGGGTAGAAGGTAGAAGAGAGAAGAGGTGAGGGAGGGAGAGATAATAAAGGAGGGAGGGTGGGAGAGAGAGGATAAGTGATAGAGGGAGGGAGGGAGGGAGGACGGAGAGAATAAGTGAGGGAGTTAGAGAGGGAGGGAAGAAAGGGAGAATAAGAGAGAGAGAGAGAGAGAGAGAGGGAGAGAGAGAGAGGCCCCGTGTAGTAATAAGGGTAAGAGGTGGGGTGGTGGCTCAAGGGCTGATGGGAATTGAAGTGTTGTTGAGGTGAGCCTGCCTATTATATCCTTATTATAGTGTCACCCAGGCAGGCAGGCAGGCAGGCAGAGAAAAAGAGAGACATGCAGATAGAAAGTGAGGAAAGCAGGGTGGAAGGAAGGCAGGAAGGCAGAAAGATAGACAGAAAGAAAGTGAGGCAGGCAGGCAGGCAGGCATGAAGGCAGAAAGACAGACTGGCAGGAAAGCAGTCAGATAAGCAGGCAGAAAGATAGATAGGCAGAGAGAAAATGAAGCAGGCAGGAGGTAGGTAGGTAGGTAGGTAGGTAGGTAAGTAAGAAGGCAGAATAAAAAGAAGCAAATAGGAAGAGAGTTAGGCAGGTTGGCAAACATTTAGACAGGCAAATAGGGAGGCAGTCAAATGGAAAGATGTATAAATATTGACAGAGAGGCAGACGGGTTAGTGGGCAAACATGGAGACAGGTTGATGGGCAGACAGACAAACAGACAAGGTGGTAGACAGACAGACAGACACACACACAGACAGTTTGATGGGTAGACATGGAGACAGGTTGGTAGACAGACAGACAAGAATGTTGGTAGATAGATAGACTGACAGATTGATGAGTAGATAGACAGACAGACAGGTTGATGGGTAGACAGACAGACAGACAGATAGATTGATTGATGGGTAGACAGACAGACAGACAAGTTGATGGGTAGGCAGACAGACAGACAGATTGGAAGACAGACATATAGACAGACAGACAGGTTGGTAGGTAGACAGACAGACTTGTTTATGGATACCAATAGAAGTGGTGGTGTTGGTGGTGGTGGTGTTTGTGTTGGTGGTGGTGGTGGTGTTGGTGGTGGTGTTGTTGTTGGTGGTGGTGGTGGTGTTGGTGTTGGTGTTGGTGGTGGTGGTGGTGTTGGTGTTGTTGTTGGTGGTGGTGGTGGTGTTGGTGTTGGTGGTGGTGGTGGTGTTGGTGGTGGTGTTGTTGTTGGTGGTGGTGGTGGTGTTGGTGTTGGTGTTGGTGGTGGTGGTGGTGTTGGTGGTGGTGGTGGTGTTGTTGTTGTTGGTGGTGGTGGTGTTGGTGTTGGTGTTGGTGGTGGTGGTGGTGTTGGTGGTGGTGGTGGTGTTGTTGTTGGTGGTGGTGTTGGTGTTGGTGTTGGTGTTGGTGGTGGTGGTGGTGTTGGTGTTGGTGGTGGTGTTGTTGTTGGTGTTGTTGGTGGTGTTGGTGTTGGTGTTGGTGGTGGTGGTGGTGTTGGTGTTGGTGGTGGTGTTGTTGTTGGTGTTGGTGGTGGTGTTGGTGTTGGTGTTGGTGGTGGTGGTGGTGTTGGTGTTGTTGTTGTTGGTGGTGGTGGTGGTGGTGGTGGTGGTGGTGTTGGTTTTGGTGGTGGTGGTGGTGTTGGTGGTGTTTGTGTTGGTGTTGGTGGTGGTGGTGGTGGTGGTGGTGTTTGTTTAGCCTTGATTGAAGTGAAATGGAATTGACACATTATTTGCTAGAATCCGTTTAAGGGGCCCTGTGATGTCGTCAAAAAATTTGGAGTTGTTAGGAGTCCTTCAAATATTGCCACGAAACACACACACACCTATATAAATGGAAGGAGCTTGTTTCGTGGCGTCGTCAGGAGGAATCAGAAGTCTCCAGTTTTTTTTTCATACACGATCACAGGGTCCTTAATTAAGTGATCGTGTATGAGAACTGGCTGGTGGCTTCTGATTCCTCCTGACTATGCCACGAAACAAGCTCCTTTTAATGTTGGTGTGTGTGTTTCGTGGCAATGTTTGAAGGACTCGCTAACCTCCAATTTTCTTACTACATCAATGGGGTCCTTAATTTTAAAGGGAATAGTAATTGAGTGTGTGTGTGTGTGTGTGTGTGTGTGTGTGTGTGTGTGTGTGTGTGTGTGTGTGTGTGTGTGTGTGTTCGTGTGTGTTCGTGTGTGTTCGTGTGTGTTCGTGTGTGTTCGTGTGTGTGTGTGTGTGTGTGTGTGTGTGTGTATATATATATATGTGTGTGTGTGTGTGTGTGTGTGTGTGTGTTGTGTGTGTGTGTGAGTGTGAGTGTGAGTGTGAGTGTGAGTGTGTGTGTGTATGTTTTTTTTTTTTTTTTTTAGTGTATGTCAAGGCTTCGTTAGTGAAAGGCAATTGACACTTTATTTGCCAAGGGTATTTTCAATTCACTATTATTTTACTGGTTTATTCAGTGTCTGAATGTGTTGGAAATCCCCAGGTTAATTGAACATAAAATACAAATAGGTGTTACAGATATTTCAGTCAATTATTTCACATTTAAGTTGGTATAAAAAAAAAATTAGAATATTTTTAACACATCACTATAAAGTTTAACATCTAAGGGTTGGATATTTTTGCGACACATGGGAAATAGTTCTGCTAATGACATCTAGAGAGGAGTGGGAGTGGGGATGAGTCGGGTGGAGTGGGAGGGGGGATGAGTGTGGTGGAGGTGAGTGGGTTGGAGTGGGGTGGAGTGGGAGGGGGGGTAAAGGCTCTCATCAGCACTTCAAAGTAGGCCTACTTACTGAATACCCAATTACAGAAAATATTTAGGGAACCGTGTGATCGTGTATGAAACCTGGCTGGTGGCTTCTGATTCCTCCTGACTATGCCACGAAACAAGCTCCTTTAATATACTGTAGGTGTGTGTGTTTCGTGGCATTGTTTGAAGGACTCGCTAACCTCCAATTTTCTTACTACAACACCATGGGGGTCTTTAAGAATGATCCCACATCCTATTTAGCGTATACAGGGAAAAAAATCGAAGGTACTTGACGACCCCCTCCGCCTTCCCTTCCCTTCCCTTCCCTTCCCTTCTCTTCCCTTCCCTTCCCTATGGACCACCTCTTGTAAACCAAACGAAAAAATCCATTCCCTTCCTCCCAATGTCCCTCCTTTCCTTCTCTATCCTTTGTGTTTCCTGTCTCTCTTTTCTGTCTCCTGCCTTTCCCCTATCCCTCCTTTCCATCTCTATCATTCGTGTTTTCCGTCCCTCTTCTCTGTCTCCTATCTTTCCACTATCCCTTATTTCCTTTTCCTTCCTTTATACTTGTTGTTCCTCCTTCTATCTCTTCCCTTCCCCTATCCTTCCTCTCCTTCTTTATCTATCATGCTTTCTGTCCATCCTTACTGTCTCCTACTCGGCTGTGGTACAAGGTCTTTCTGGCCAAGCATATTTGTCAGTCGTTGTTAAGGGGAGGGAAGAGTTTTGGCATTTTTTGGAGGTAATGATTCATCCAAACTATTCCCAGCAACAGACCACCATTATTTTTGTTTATCTGGTCCTGTTTCCTGGCATACTTTGGAGGAATCAAGGTGCTCTAATGTACCAAATGTATACTCTCCCCATAAGGGTTACCCACGTCTGCTTCAACAAATAACACAATCCACTGTTTTTTTCTCCCCTCAAAACAAAATATATATATATACTGTATATTCTGTATCTATATCATTAAAAACAAAACAGAGGACCAAGCAGTAGACTCGGTTGACTAACAAACACATGCCTCATTTATTTTTTTAGTATAATTTTGCTGTCCTTTCCGGCTTACAAACTCAACCTGACCTGAACAATTGCAGGCAGTGAAAGAATCATGAGTGGAAATATATTATGCAGAGAGAGACAAAGCCACGTTCCGGCACACTCAGTTTATGGTTTCCTGCTTCAACTTTTTTTTTTTACACAGGAATTTCGTCCCAGTGCAGCCAGACCCGAGTTTATAATTACTGGGGGGGAAATATGAGGGTAATGATACACAGAGTCCCCCTCTAAAATATCCCAAGAAATAACCAAACCCCTGTAATGTTATAGTCTATACGGGGGTTCAGTTTTCGTGGCATAGTTTGGAGGATTCAGTCGAGCTCCAATAAGCAGTCAAGAGTTTTTCCTTTTAAAAAATAGTATTCGATTCTAAGTTACAATTCTGCTTGTAAACACTTTATTCATAACAAAGTCTAGGGCAGGACAATACCGGTTTAAAATGGAACTTCAAGAGCGAGAATATCGACAAAATTATGCGATATAAAATCAAATTAATACTAGGGAACGTCAGAGAGGCGGACCAGGAAATGTTAGTACGTATACGAACGAAACGAGAGGACTTGAGTTTTTTTTTTCCTTTTCACATTGAAGGCACAGTACGGTAATTTACACTCGCAATCCAAAATGTGTATCCAGGTCTTGTTGAAAGTTTCGTATCATTTGACAACATACTAGTGAACCAATTACAAAGCATATTCTGTTTCATATTGGCTTGAGCTCGCTTAATTAATACTCGATCAGGCTATTCGAAGCAAAGCCTGGATACATATTTTAGATTGCAAGTGTACAGTCATTTATGAAGATATAGGCTGTAAATATCCTTAGATTACATTTCAAATAGAGGACTTGTTACTTCTTTTCCTTTTCACAATGTAGGTAGGTAGGTAGTCATAAATGTAGGTAGGTAGATAGTCATTAATGAAGATATTGGCTGTAAATATCCTTAGATTTCATTTCACTTTACATTCTGAATCGCTGGACAGAGTATTATTAAAGTCCGTGGATTACCTGTGAAGTCTGGGGCAGCAACACGTTCAAGTAATTAAATCAGTAGGAGTATCACCAGAAGAATTAAAGATAGATAACTCAGGCAGTATTCTTATTATTTGGTCTCGTCGGCAGCTAACTTTCCGGCTTTGAGGGACCCTATATAATTATGATGATGTAGTCAGAAAATTGGAGGTAAAAGAGCAAAAATATACTACGTGATGAAGCTAGGAGAAAAAAGTTGGGGTCGACACTATTCCAAAACAAGTGACACTGACTGCTGTTCACTCTATCATACAGATTTTGCCAACCCTGCAGTTACATAGGAAAGACTGGGAATGTGTGTGTGTGTGTGTGTGTGTTTGTGTGTATGTGTGTGTAGACTGGGATTATGTGTGTGTGTGTAGGTGCAGACTGGGATTATGTGTGTGTGTGTGTATGTGTGTGTGTGTGTGTAAAGTCTAGGAATATGTCTGTACGTGTGTGAGTGTGTGTGTGTGTGTGTGTATGTGTGTGTGAGTAGGTGCAGACTGAGATTATGTGTGTGTGTGTGTATGTGTGTGTGTGTGTAAAGTCTAGGAATATGTCTGTACGTGTGTGAGTGTGTGTGTGTGTGTGTGTGTGTGTGTGTATGTGTGTGTACTTGCTTGTGTTACTACGCTTCATCTCGTTCATTCATATGCAAGTGGCTGTGTTCATTTGTGTCTATGTATGTAAGCAAGGATTTGAGAGCCTCTGTATGTATATGTATATGTATGCATGTATTTGTGTGTGTGTGTGTGTGTGTGTGTGTGTGTGTGTGTGTAGGCCGAATCTTTTATCATTTACTCTAGGTTATGTCAATTATACATAAAATTATTTTTGTCAGAGGGAGTTGTGGTGGAATAATCATATATATTCAACAGTCAGGTCTAATAAATAAATAAATGGAACTGTAAGAGGAACATGTGATTAATTATTTTCTTATTGTCTGTGTTGTAGACGTTCTAGGAAAAGTAAAAAAGTAAATGTCAACAGATGCTTCACTTTTATAGACAACACCTGAAGGACTAATATTTTAGTTACCAATAATATATTAAGGGGATAGTACGTACAGTCGGCAGCATAAGTTCGCTTCATTTCCTCCTGTGTATGTATTAGCTATAGTGATGTTGTAATACAGTTTTAATACAGAGATGACAGATATAGTTCTCTTATGGTTAATTACGTATGTTAATAGAATAGAAACTGGTTCAGAATGCAACTATCTGGTCATAATTATTAGCAATACTAAGTACTGTACATACATGAGATGGACGTGAATTTATGCTGCCAGCTGTACGTTGTTCGTGCATGGTGTGTCTGAGGCAATTGATTCCTCCACACTATTCTAGGCAACAGGTTACCATTATTTTTTGTTCATCTGGTCCCGTTTCCTGGCATATGTTGGAGAAATCAAGTCTCTCCAATGATGCTTTTTTATTAGAATTTTCGTTGCTGCTTGTGAGGGAGACGTAGAGATAGATAGATAGATAGATAAGGAGAGAGATAGATAGATAAAAAGATTGATAGAGATAGATAGATAGATAGATTGATAGACAGATATATAATTTGACTGATAGAAAGAATGATATATAAACAGATAGATAGGCAGACATATATGAATAGATAGATATATAGATAGATGAATAGATACTGTAAAAAGATAAAATAGTGAGGGAGAGAAAGAGAGGAAGGAAGATAATAATGATATTAGGAATGAATACAAAGGAGTGAATTTAGGAAGGGTGTTGGAAAAAGGGACAAAGAACAAGAGAATAAGATAAGAGTGAATAATGTGAAAGATAAATAAAGATGAGATGAAATGTGGGGAGGGTGTGTGTGTGTGTGTGTGTGTGTGTGTGTGTGTGTGTGTGTGTGTGTGTGTGTGTGTGTGATGAAGGGAGGGAGAGAAGGAGGGGTGGGAAGGAGAGAGAGGGAAAGTTATCAATAAAGAAGGAAGAGATGAAGGGAGAAAGGAAGAATGGATGGAAGGAAGAGAGGGAAGGAGAGAAGGGTGGATGGGAGGGAGGGAAGGAAGGAAAGAAGAAAAGAACAGAGGGAAGGATGGAGAAAGGGAGGAAGGGAGGGAGGGAAGGAACGAAAAGAAGAAGAGAGGGAGGGAGGAAGGGAGGGAAGGAGAGCAGAAGAGAGAGACGTATGTAAGAGAGGGTGAGAACATACACACTAAAAGAGACTCCAGGGGCAGACCTAACACTATTAACACCAGGGAAGCAACAGAAGGAAAGGAGAGCAGAGGAGAGGACAGATGTGAAGGGTGGGGGAGTGGAGTGGAGGGGGGTGAAGGAGAGAGAGGGGGGTGACGGGCTGTTGGTGGG
>JAWZYT010002044.1:0-35457 GCA_034508575.1 Petrolisthes manimaculis | reverse complement strand
CCACCTCACATCCCCATACCATCTCAGAATAAATCTTCTCTATACTCTTTGATCAAATGATTTACTCACACCAAACCTTTCACGGATTTCAGTATTAAATTTTCTCACCATATCATTTCTTTGGATTCTATAGGCTATATATATATACCCACTTCTCAGTATATCCATTTCCATCCATCTCTACTGCTTTTATTCCTGTTTTTCCATAATCAAGCCACTGAACAGTTTCATAACAGAATTACAGTGTGGGTATTATCCCTCGTGTAATCCTCTTGCAGCTACTGTACTTAATCCTCTTGTCGTAATCATGCAGTGCTTTCATTACACCCGCTATACTTTAGATACCTTGAGGCAATGGTGAATAAGAGAGGAAGGAACGTGTGGAAAGGAAATAGAAAAGAGATATGAAGTGTCATGAGGAGAAAAAGAGGGACGAATTTAAGTGAGGTGAGGGGGAAGTGAAGTGGAGTGGCGAGATTGAGATGAAATTGAGTTCGAGTAAGGTTGAGTAGGAAAGCGTGAAGTGCTGTGAGGTGATTTAAACTGGAGAGACTTGGAGAGATGAAGTGAGGGAGGGGAGATCCGGTGAGATTTGGAAAAAAGTTGGTAACAGATTGAGTATGAAGGCGAGGCTCTTGGGGTGGGGTGGGGTGCGTAGGTGGGGGTGCGGGGTGGGGTGTGGGGGGAGGAAGGGACACAGTGCTCGGAGAGGGGTGAGGTGTGGGTGAGATAGCCAGGGAGTCGAGCTCAGGAATAGTGGTGAGGAATGAGAAAACTGGAAAGCGGAATCTGGGAAAAATGAGGAGGGGAGGATGGCAGGGGAATGAGAAGGAAAGGCGTGGGAGTTGGTGGGGAGGAGAAATAAAATAGTGTTATAGAATGGTGTGGATGGGGAGGAGAAGTGGAGAGAAGAGTATGTATGTGAGAAGTGGGCTGGGGGGTTGGTTGTGGAGGGGAGGTGGAGGAAGATAATAGAGAGGCGTAGTGGGAAGAAAGGAAGAGGAAATGGGAAGGTCTGAACAGCGGGTGGTTGTGGGAGAACTATTGGTGGGAAGAACTGGTGCTTATTCGAGGGAGAAAAAAAATAATAGCAGAGGGGAAGCAAGAAGGATATAAAAGGACAACAGAGAGGAGAGGGAAGGCAAGGCAAGGGAGGTGGGGGATTATTTCCAAAAGTAGAGATGGATGGAATAAAACGGAAGAAAAGATAAAATATAGATAGCTTAATTGATATATATATATATATATATATATATATATATATATATATATATATATATATATATATATATATATATATATATATATATATATATATATATATATATATATATATGAGAGAGAGAGAGAGAGAGAGAGAGAGAGAGAGAGAGAGAGAGAGAGAGAGAGAGAGAGAGAGAGAGAGAGAGAGAGAGAGAGAGAGAGAGAGAGAGAGAATGATAAAAAAGGAGGAGTGATAGAGAAGGAATGATGAAGTAGTGTTAGCAGAAAAGAGGAGAGGCGGAGAGGATACAATTGGGGAAAAAATCGAGTCACTGATGCTCTTGGGTGTTTTTATGTGATTTATTACGCTCATAAAAGGATGTAATTTATAGTGAAAGAAGCAAGAGGAAGGAACACAGTGAGAAACTAAAAAGGGGAGAATAAGGTGAGAAGAATGGTTAAAAGAATTTATGGAATAATGGTATGGAAGGAGGGTGACGGAGGAGAAGGAATGGGAGAAATGGATGAAAGGCACAATGAGAGAAGAGAGGGACAGGGAAGGGAAGATGGAGAAAGGAAGCAGAGTAAAAGAAAAGAGAATATAAAGTTGAAAGATGAAGAGAATAGAGGGAATGAGAGTGAAGGGAGAGACAGAAGGGGATGTTAGGGAAGAGAGAGACAGAAGGGGATGTTAGGGAAAAGAGAGAGACAGAAGGGGATGAGAGGGAAGAGAGACACAGAAAGGGATGTTAGGGAAGGTGTCAGAATGAAGAAAACTAAAAGGAGAAAGGAAGGAAAGGAGGAGAGGATAGTTGGTGCACCGACAAGAGAAAAGGAGAGGAGGTCCGAGGAGGTAGGGGAAGGTGAGGAATGGTACAGGAGTAGAGGGACCTACTACCTGTGTGCAAGGAAAGGGTTCGGAAAAAAGAAGAGTAATGGGAACAGCCAGAAAGGAAGGGGGGAATGGAAAGAAATGAAAAGAAAGTGAACGTAAAAGATTGCATAGGGAAGCTGGATTCTGCTCACAACATTAATTCACTTAATTCTTTCGTATACAGCTTGAACAAATACATTTCATGCGCTACCTTCTATATCAATCTTCACTGAAACATTTAACGTAACTGGAATAATGAAATGTATTGTTTGTCAGTTTTTTACCACTTAGATAATGGGTTATTACTGTGAGATACAAAACGGGTTGTTATTTGTTCGTGCAATTAATTATTGGTCGACTGACACATCATTAAACCTTTGAGTGCCAGGTGTGAACTCTCAGATAAAAATTATATTGATGATGGGCAGCGAATATTGTACTAGTTGTTTGTCAGCAGTTTAAAATATCTTTAAAAATAGCTTCATACTTCGAATAGATCACTGAATTTAAAAGAAATACTATTAATGTGTAATGATTGGTCGAGAAATATTTATATCAACCCGACAAGAGTTTCGCTCTTAAATAATATGCCTTTGCAAACGTAAGGCGATTTATATGACACACGAAATACTCTTGTCGTCCAAAAGTAAAAGGTTAGTTAGTGTTACTACGTTCTGTGGCTCTTATTATGCAGTTAACCTTTAAAGAAAATTTCGTGTGTGACTGCAGAGCAACCTCGCTTGTCACCGCTAATGTGGCCAGCAAATGCCCGGGGCAAGATTAGGAAGTTGTTGCTCTGGCGTTTATTTATACTAACAGATTTCTGGATCATTACACTGTTAATATATAAACTGTTTGTGGTAGAGTGGCGCTATAGTTTGGACGTTCCTTCACTGAATACACCAATTTTCATTACTTAACTTATTTGATTTTGTTTTCATGTTCCTCGCAAGGATTTCCTATAACAATGTTGACTTCTGTGGTACATTTGAAAGCCTATACTACTTCTTGTTTACTAGTGCTTCCAGGTTCATTTTTCTAGGTTGAGCTTAAAAAGAGTTTCTTCATCGATCTTCATATCCAGTGATAATAGGAAGGAAGACTGTGTGTGTTGTTGGGACCTAATACAAACAGGCAATATTTTCGGTGATACATACAGCAAGAAGATAAGAGTGAGTTGCGGTGTACACTATAGCTTCTATGTAACTGTATCGACCTTCTTTCGTACCTGTTGCATGTTTATTTCTTGTCCCACAATTTGTCTAATCTCTCATTTACCATTTTCCTTCCTCCTTTTCTCTTCCTTCTTTCGTACCACATATCCCATTCTTAGTACGTCACTCCCTCTCCTTGTCATAATTTCTCACGTTCTTTCCCTAATCTCACACCTACTCCGTCTCTCTCCTCTTAAGTCCTCCATTACTCTTCACCTCAGATCCCCAGACTTTCACACCGCTTCCCCCTGCATCACTTCTCTTCACTCTCTTGTCCTTCTCTCATTCATTCTCTTCCTTTCTTTCCTTTCACATTCACACTTCCCTACACACTCATCCTTTTTTTCCCTTTTTCCACTCACACACATCTCTTCATTTCTCTCATTTCTTCTTTCGCTTCCTCTCTCCTCTCACAAACACCCTTCACACACACACACACACACACACACACACACACACACACACACACACACACACACACATACACTCAAGCTCCTATCTTCCTCACACTCTCCCTTCCACTCCACTCCACATCACCCCTCTCATATTCTCTCTCCCCCTCCTTGCCACTCGACCCACACTCTCTCCATCTCCCCTCTCTTACCTCTGACTGCTTCTACCCCATGTACCGAATATCTGCCTATGGTGTATATTTAGGTGACCTAAGTGCCGGTGAGGGTGGGAGAGAATGGCTTGTAAACATTGGTCCTCACACGGTCTCTCTCTCTCTCTCTCTCTCTCTCTCTCTCTCTCTCTCTCTCTCTCTCTCTCTCTCTCTCTCTCTCTCTCTACCCACCCTTACCTTATCATCTCTTTCCATACTTTATCTTACGTTCCGTCCCTTTCCCTGCCTCTCCTTTCCTTTTCCAATTTGTTTCCATCTATCTTTCTCCTTCCTTTCTCTCCATCACTTCCCTCCTCTTTCAACGATACTATTATTTCTCTTCTTTCTTATTTCTCCTTTCCTCTCACTTCACCCCTCCACTGGTTTTCTCTCCCTTCCCCTCTTCACCCCTCCACCGGTTTTCTCTCCCTTCCCCTCTTCACCCCTCCACTGGTTTTCTCTCCCTTCTCCTCTTCACCCCTCCACCGGTTTTCTCTCCCTTCCCCTCTTCACCCCTCCATTGGTTTTCTCTCCATTCCCCTCTTCACCCCTCCTGTAGCTCCCTTCCCCTCTTCACCCCTCCTGTAGCTCCCTTCTGAGTATTTCCATTCCATGTCTCCCCTCGCCCTCCCCAATCCCATGTTGGTATGAGGCCTCAGGAGTGGTGCTGCTCTCGAGTGGCTCTCCCCTGGGCTAGATCAAGGGCCCCTACCATTGTTAGACTTCCACTTCACACACACACACATACACACACACACACAACACACACACACACACACACACACACACACACACACACACACACACACACACACACACGCACGCACGTATGCACGCACACACACACGCACATACACACACACGCACATACACACACACGCACACACACACACGTCGAACAGCAGTTATCCTCATAAAAATAACACCGCTCAGCAACCCCAGTATTTATATACAGTACAAGGCTGAAAACCTCACCACCCAAAACATTGTGAACGAAAAAAAAGAAAAGAATAAGAAATAGGTTTGAATCTCTCCCAAACCAAACACACAACTAATGGAATCCAAACATAACTTCTTGGCCGAGGCTAAAATGAAAACATGTACTATTGGCCACAATAATTGGTACAGACACAGTTGTTTTCAAAGGTTTATAACGTGGAGGTAATGTAAGAGAACGTAACAACAATGCAACATTATTATTATTATTATTAGTATTATTATTCGGTTTGTTGTTTTGCAATCACTGAGTCACTTAGTAGACCATTCATTTTAGTACTTCCAGAATAATGACCTCTCTTTCCATTTTTCCTGTATAATAATTTATGTGGCCAACTGTACATAAAATGGAATAATATATAAGCTGCAGTAAATAAAATATTGGGTTTGCCAAGAAAATATCTGTATATTACAGTGAGTACCATTTGTTCTAACCCACTTACCTCCTTCCAGCCCATCCCCACCTACTATAACAGGATTATACTCTCCCCCTTCCCCCCCCCCACCCTGCCTCACCAGCGGGTGTTTATATCCTTGTTAGGGTGTAGGTTACCGTTGGCAATTTATACTCGTGCAGTGAGATTATTTATAATCTGGTGAAAATCCGGTTGCTTCCAGCTGATAAACATCATATGGAGGATTAGTACAAAATTTCAAGGGAACTGATAATAGGGGATCGTTTAGTTTTGTAAATATTTAACAGTGGAGTTTTAGAGTTGTTGTTGTTATATATAGTTCCCCAGACTGTCTGTCTGTCCAAGCAGACCTGAGTCTGGTTGACCGAAGCTGCGCAGATGCTTGGACCCCAAAAATAGATCCAGGGAGATAATGAGATCTATTTCGTCGAAGGCAACAGAAGAGGGGACAACTGGGTCACGGTCATGTAACCCGAGTCAACGAACCTATCAATAGTAGCTTCCCTTGTTGTGCCACTCAATCGGGCAATCTCGCCAGCTACCCAGACGGAATGTGAAATCGTAAGAGATACAGACAAAATAGGCCAGGGTGTGGTAGAGGATGCCACATTCCTCCTCACCAGTTAAGTGGGAAAAGGTGATATTATGACAGGTGGGACTGCAAGCACACTAAGGAAATAGAAGGAACGGAGGGAAACTTGCTTGGGCCGAAGGGGCGCCCAAACCCTTAAAGTACTGCCTACATCACCGCAGGCAATACTTTCCTTACGGGGAGGTTTTAGAGTAATTCAGATTGTATCTAGTTTACCGAAAAAATACTTGGTAGAGACATAAAGTCATAACATGAATTATAGTTGGTGGACAGTCTCAATAAACGTCCTGTCACCTCTCCTGTGTGATAATAAACTGTAATATTAATGTCTTCAGTATATAGATAAAGCGTCTCCAAGGGTCCCACGAACCAATGAAATATATGTTATTGTCATGGAGAGAAAAACAAACAAAGGCTATGTAATATTCTGATCATACGCCATGCAAGAAACGAGAAAACATAAGATATTTCCCCCTACGTCCACAGGTAGCTAACTGATTCTGCAATGAAGAAAATACGAGAAAACCGAAGTAATCAATGTTCTGTGCTGCACCGGTGAGAGAGACAAACCAGAGGCTGTTGTAGGTACTTGACGTAAGAGTTGTAACATACAATTATCTGTGTTTACCTTTGCTGATCGGGATGTGTTTACCTGTGGTTATGCTTACCTTTAATTAGGTTTGCTTCTTAATGTGTTTGCGTGGATCTGTTTGTGCATGGCTGTCTTGTATACTTGTGAGTCTGCTTGCTTGCGTTTATACTTAGTTACTGCTATATAGTTTGTTGTGTTTATAGGAGTAGTCGTGTTCCCCTTTGTTTATGCTTCCAAATCGCTGGCCCGGTGTTCTTACGATTGTATTTAACTATGCTTATTTGCTCTTATTAACCTTGCAAGGAGTGGGGGGAAGGTGGGCTACTTGTATCTGTGGTTAAGTTTACTTGTGATATCGTAACCAAACACCCGACTTTAGGCTGTCGGGGCTGGAGGAGAGTCAACATTATCAGGGATGGGAGGAAAGGAGGGAGGTGAAAGGAAGGAAGGGAGAGGGGTGAGAGGAGGGAAGGGAAAGGGGTGGAAGGAGGAAGGAAAAGAAAATGAGTGAGCGATGGATGGAAGGAAGGGAGGGAGGGAAAAGAGTGAGGTATGAATAGGTGCCGAGGAATAATAGGAAAGGAGAAAAAAGAGGGGTTGGGGCAATGCCCTCTGGAATATATATTCCAGAGGGCATTGGTTGGGGCGAGAACGTAGGAAAATGAGGCAGAGAAGAGAGAGAGAGAGAGAGTTGGAGGAAGGAAACAGGAGAAGAAGAGGGAAAAGGGGATGCAAGAAACAAGATGAGGAGAAGAGAGAGAAGTGGAGGGAGGAAAAAAAATAGCGGGAGAAAGGAGGAGGAGGAGGAGGAGGAGGAGGAGGGAACAGGAGGAGGAGGAGGAGGGAACAGGAGGAGGAGGAGGAGGAGGGAACAGGAGGAGGAGGAGGAGGAGGAGGAGAAAGAGGAGGAAAAAGGAGGATGGGAAGGGAGCGAGGAAAGGTTTAAAGTAGACCTGGTTCATAGAGTGTTGGGTTAATTAAGAGTATACAGGATGGGTTTGGTGTGGTGTGGTGGGTGATGAGGGAGGCAGAGGGAATAGAAAGGAGAGTGATAAATGGATAGCAAGCAAGGAGAGAGGAAGAGATGGGAGGAGGCTGGTGAGGAACGAAGGAAGGAACGAACACAATGGCGAATTAATTGAATGAGTGAATGAATGAATGAAGGAAGGAAGAGCACAAGGGGGGTGGGGGAGGGGAGTAAAAGAAAGAAATATGATAATAAGATAGAATGTATGAGAGAAAAAGAATGAGGCTTGTGAAAGGTAACTAAAGAACAACACAGATGAAAACAACCCACATAATAAAGCCACATAAAGCCCTCATATAGTAAAGCCCCCATATAGTAAAGCCACATAATAATGCCACATAAAGCCCCCACATAATAAAGCCACATAAATCACACACCTTCTCACATTAATAATATCCAACCATATCAACACCCCTTCTCACATTAATAAACCAAACCATAGTAACACAAGCATTCAATTCACACAAGCTTCACATACCTGACATGATCACCCCAACAGCCACTCCATTAGACAGCCAACAGGGGTATTTTGGGTAGGTATTTCCAGGCTGTTACGGTACTCCTCCCATTGTGAAGAGATCCGATCAATGCAGTGCAACATGCAACACCTGTCACAAAAACCCACATATTATAATTATATATTTAGGGGATAGTATACTTTTGGTACATTAGAATGCCTTACTTAATTAAACAGGACCAGATGAACTATTAAGGGACCTGTGATTGTGTACGAAAAATTGGAGGCTTTTAATTCCTCCTAATTATACCAAGAAATAATCTGCTTCCATATCCCTTTCAGCTCTAATGGTTTTTTTCTTTGGATCTTCTTCAAATTTATATGATATGATTCTTCCATTTTATGGCCCACTTGGATGTTGTTGTTTTTTCTTTGCATATTGCAGGAGTTATTGCATTTTAAAGTGTCCAATTTGGGAAGCTCGTGTTATGGTTCTCGCCTTTATAACTGTAAGAAAGAACAGTATGGGGAACTCAAACTGCATAGTTACAAAAGTAAAAGGAAAATTAATTGTACAGTTTTGTACTCAAACTTATTTGGCACATTATATACCTGAAAAATCTTTGGCATCTAATGGAAAATTACCTTTGGTACAACACAAATTGCAATTATCTTTGTGAAATGTATCATAAACTTAAATGTTACCATTAGGTAAACATATACAATATAAAAAAAAATTAATTGTATCACAGGTACAGTACAGCCATTTTATTACAGTAATATTTAGGCACAGATGTGATGGGCAAAATACAGTACATGAATGAAATAATTAACATAAAAAATAATTATTCACTTTGAGTATACATTTTACTCTTAACAAAACAAGTAACCTTTTGTGTTACTTTTACTTAGGGCAAATGAAATAAACGGAAACAATTCCTTTCTGCACAAAAAACAGAGAAACAGTTTGCAGGTATTGCAGGAAACCCTTGTTTTGTCATTACAGCCTGGATACCTAGGCTTGCATCTGTGCCTCTCAGAATACTGGCAAGCATTCTGGCATATTTTTCTGTTATGCAAAGGTTGGGTTAGTTGCTAGTAAACCAGAAAAATAAATACTGTACAGTACCCTTATAATAATTACCAGTAAAATTCAGTACCTTGCATAGGAACATACTGATAGTTAGTTTTAAAATAATTTGCCTAAATACAATAAAGATTCTTTATTAAATTCCTCTACAGAGCAGCAGTTATTGTTAAATGACATGATGTGATTTAATTAAATACCCTAATTTGTCAACCTTTTAATTAAATCTCTAAAATACATTATATCTTGCTTAGGAGCATTCTGATACATAGGATCAAGTAAATAAATTAAATAAATACACAAGAAATTAATAGTTAAATGTTTCTAGAGGACATTAGTTATTGTTAAATGACGTGAGGTGATTTAATTAAATAGGTACCTAAACTTGTCACTCAGTTAGTTCAATAGGTAACTATATTAAATCTCCGTCATTATATCTTACTTATAATAATATAGACATTTACGTACTTCTGATACACATTTAACATAGAGAAACACTGATTGTAAGCAACAAAATCATGAAAAAGTAACATAAACAAACTTATGATGCATCTTCCCTTTGATGTCCCAATATTGGTAATCTTAGATTCTAATATTAGGGTTGAGATCACATGTTTAACTATTCAGCTTCAATCCTACACATCTCACAGCAAAGTATTTCCACAACAAATGCTGAGAAAAGGGCACCTTACCCATGTTTTTATGAAGATATGATTCATTAGCTCGTCACTCATCTCCCAAGTGAGCTCCCTGTTAGTGATGGGTCGTTCGTGAACGATCCGGTTCAAAGAGCCGGCTCTTTGCAGTGAACGATAAGAGCCGGCTCTCGCTTAAGAGCCAAATGGCTCTTTTGGCTCTCTGTGAATTTTGAAAATTTGAAATAAATGTACGTGTATCAGGCTATTTTTCCTACACAGTGATGACTCATATTTTATTCCATTGTTTTTAATGTATTCTAATGGGTAGAGCATTCATTGCTAAAAATAAAAACACTTCAGTTTCCCTTTGGGATGAGAAGCTACTGTCCATTTTCTTTTCTATTTTACTTCATAAATAAAAACTTAGTTTCTTGTTTGAGTTTCAGTTTTTGAACAGGAATATAATGAGGTATGTACATTAGGTAATTAGCCTTTACTCATGAAATTTGATATAGCCTATTGGTATACACTGTCATAATCGTCATATTTTATAATCACTGCATTTCTATGTTGAGAGCCGTTTGGGAGCCGAAAGAGCCATTTAAGAGCCGGTTCTCTAAACTGAAAAGATCCATAAGAGCCGGCTCACTCATGGGAGCCGTAAATCCCATCACTACTCCCTGTGTGAACGTGTGTAAACAATCCGTTTTCTTATTAGGCAGAGTATATCCAGTAGGAATCATAGAAAACGTATAGTTAAAAAAACCCATTAACTTTATAGTATAATATGTACAATAATATTTTTCATTTTAAATCTTAACTTTCGTCCTATTTTGGGGACATTTTTATAGAGTTCAGAGCTGAAAGGGATCAGGTGGTGTTTCGTGGTAGTATTTGAAGGATTCATTTACCTCCAATTTTCTAATACATCACAGGGTCACTTAATTGATTATATTTGTGGCCTGTTATCTGGTATAGTTTGGATCATTCAGTTTCTCCGGATTCATCAACACTGTATCTACCCCATAATTAAGTCACATTTAGTTCATCTTCACATGATGAAGGAATAACATTTTAACCACATCCTGTACCGAAAAAAATATCACACAATAATACCAACAATGATAAGTTACATACACACACACACACACACACACACACACACACACACATATATATATATACACACACACACACACCACAAAAACTGGCACTTCCATTCCCAAGGTTAATGAACTACACATCGTGAGTCACTTGCTCCATTGAAATATAAATGTCTAGGAATGAGGCCAATTAACTTCTTTAAAGGATATTCAGGAATTTAATTGAAGGTTATTAAGTGCGTTAAATTCCCAGTACTTTTTTATCTAAGTAATATTCAGCCTATATCTATATCAACCAGAGAGAGAGAGAGAGAGAGAGAGAGAGAGAGAGAGAGAGAGAGATGGGAGGGAAAGGGAATGATAATAAAAAAAAAAGATGTAGCACTTGAAAATATTATGAATATCTGGTAGACATCATTACTGCTCTCATCGTCTCTCCTTCACCCTCTTTCATCACCCTCCTTCTCTCCTCTACTTCACTCCACTCTCATTATTTAGACATGTTTTTTGGTTTGTTTTCTTTTACACATTACGATCCTATCATTCTAAGTCTTTTTTTTTTTCGTTTTATCGTTTTTCTTTCTTTATCCTCGACTATTATTTTCCTAGTATATCTTTTTATTATTATGTTTTATTATTAGTTGTATGTATATCAGATGGACGTTCAGTTATTTTCATCATTATTAATTTCTTTACAATCTTCCTTTCATGATCACGTAACACTTCTTGGGCATGAATATATAACCATAGTTATTTATAATCTGAATTTAATTATGCAGGTATGAATATGTGATAAGGATATAATGAAAGTGCCAGCGATGTATATAATGAAAGTCGAGTGATGGTAAAAAACAGCTTGAAAACAAATGAACATACATTAGACCTTACCTCTTAAACAAATGATTATGACTTTATATTATTCTCCAACCGTGTTATATATATCTTTGTGTATGTGAAATATCCTGCTGGTACTTAATTAAGGGACCCTGTGAAGTAGGCAGAAAATTGGAGGTAAATGAGTCTTTCCGATATTACCACGAAACACTATCTATATGGAAGGAGTTTGTTTCGTGGCATAGTCAGGAGGAATCTGAAGCCTCCAATTCTCATACACGATCACAGGGACCTTAAATTTCAATTGTGCATTAACAACAACTTATATATACGCGTCACAGTAAAAAGTTATTAACAAAGAGTTATTTAATCAATTAATCAAACAACGAAGTATTGAAAGTTACTGTACTAATAGACCAGCAGTGAAAATACCACACTATCAGAAAATGTTAATGAAAAACAACTGCACATCGTATTAGACCAGAGTGAGAGGATTACACTGTGAGAAATATAGCTTGAGAGCCCATTGTGCATTACGTATGTCCAGGAAATAGAATACGAAACTATCAGAAATATTTAATAAGAGGCAACACTACTATCAGATAAAATCAACAGACACGAGTACGGTACTGTCAATATTCTGTTCCGTGTACCCGAGTGGAGGCGTTGTTGTGATCAGTAGGCAGCACTGCACCCAGACTCTTGACATTCTTGGGGGAAAGGACTGCCCCTGGGAGTCATATTTCCCACAATGTCAGGAAGTTGCAGCAGCAGGAACACGAGAGGCCAACGACTATATATACTCTCAAAAATTCCTCCAGCATTGTTCCCAAATCCTTCCTATTGTTATTATATCTTAGCCTGTACTGTGTATTACGTTACCTTGCTGATCAAACTGTCCCGAACTAATAAAGTGTGCCTTATCTTGCCTATTATAGTCGTGTCCAATGTAGACGAAAGGAAATGGCTCTATCTTACCAAACATACTTAAATGGATATTCGCATACTTAAACTACACAACAATGTCAATATTAGCCAGAATAAACTTAGCCTTAACCTCCCCTCACCTGATATAACCTAAAGTAAGTAAAAATGATATTAATGGTGCATCCCTCCAGAGAAAGAAAAAGTCCCTGCACCCCGAGGAAGTTGGAAATAACGTCTCAGCCTGACTGAAGACCAGGAGGAAACACGGAGACGGCAAGTTCATTTGTCTCTCAAAGCCCACCACTAGTCCCTCGCACTGCTTTACAACTACTTGGACTATTTCGCACACCACTCGGGTATTTCGTACAATAGATGAAAGGTTTTACACAGAGCCGTTCGTTATCGTACAAAACCATTATATTTGGTGGGATATATAGGATTTTAACATGATGGTACCAGTGAAACATTTTCTAAAAATATAACAGTAAATCGCTGTACAAACTGAAAGGTTAATCTGTGTATGTATGGGTGTTTCTTCATGTGTATATTGCTTGTGTATATACATGTGTCTGCATATGTGTGTGCATTCGTGTGTGCGTGAATATATATATTTGTTTGTAAATAATATATATGGTGTGTGTGTGTGTGTGTCTAGGACAGAGGACTGGGGTGGCATCCAAGAGGTAGCCAATGCCGGTGTGGATTATAAGACAATTCCTTACTGTTATGGAATGACAAATGAGAGCACTGATGCACAACTTGGTGTCTCCTCACCAGACGAGATACTTGGAGGCAAAACTAACCACACATTTTCACTGTTCACAATAATAGTTCTTCGGTTTCTCAACTGTTTAATGATACAAACGAATTGGAATTGCATGCGTTTAAAAGCGAAAGATAATTTATCTCTTTTGAAGCACTCTTTTCAGGTTGCGTGAATATTTTATGTGATCATCAGGATTATTTTATAAGGTAGGGACCATATTGTCATGACATATTATCGACAAGTTGAATATGTAATAGGGAAAATAAAATTAGATTTGGTGTTGATCTGAATCAAGAACTGGCAGGTGTTCGTTCTTTGATTTGAAAATTACATCACCGAATTAGTTGGCATTTCTGATCAGTACATAATAGCCTTAACATGATATTTTCAGTCGAGGACCGAATTTAATCCCAGCTCATTCAAGGCTACTTATTCATGAATGTTTCGTTAATAATAACGCTAATATTATGAACTACTGTTTTGATATATCTCTTTTATAATTTCTGCATTTTATAAAAAGAAGGAAAATCAGCATTTTAAGAAAATTTGAAAGATTTAAACCAAAGGGATTATGTTTAATATATTATGTGAATCTCATGTCCTTCATTTATGGTTAAAGGTAATTTGATTGCCAGGAAAATGTATACATATAAACGGATTATTTAGTCACACCGATATTACTCCCTCACCCTTCCATTTACACCATCCATGACATTACATCAGTGCAGAATAATACAACATATTATTAATACTTTCACTGTATACATTATACAATTATAAATATTATTCTATGTGATAATATTATCCATTCATCTACCTATGTATTCATCTACCTATGTATTTATCTACCTATGAATTATTTATAATTATCTATCTATCTAAATGTCTTTCTGCCTGTCTATGTGTGTTTTTATACATATCTTTTAATGCATACTGTATAATTCTATTCATAGATGCGTCTTCTACTCATTGTTCTCTAATCTTTTCACCTTCCTTTCTCAGTCTCATATTTCTCCCCTCTTCTTCCTCCCTTCGTAAGCCTACATTTTTGGAACATGTTCTTTCCATTTCCTTATCCTTTCTCTCTCCTCACTCCTTCCTTTCCAGTGTATATTCCTCATTGTTATTTGTTTATTTCCTTTAGAGATATATTCTGCTTTTTTCGTTCCTTAGTTTCTTCTCAACCTTCTCTTAACTCCAAGGGCACTTTTAATGACTTCCCAGTAATTTCCTATTTGCTAAATAAACAGCACCATAAACTTTCAAAGCATTAACTTGAGTTATGGTATCTCTCATATACTATTCAAGTTTTCCTGCTTGTTCTCTTCTGTCTCTATTTATTTTTCCTTAAACTTTTCTTGTACTCAGAATGCTCTTTCCTTTAATTCCTCCCTTTCTCTGCATTATCACTTAATTTCTGCAATATATAATTTTAATTTTCGAACAATTCTCTCAATCTAACTCACATAGTGTGTCTCTTTATATCTGTTTCTCACATTTTTTTCAACAATCATTTACTTGTCTCCCTTTCCTTCCTTTCACCCCATGTGTTGTTTACGTCCAGCCTTCCTCACTAATGTCATGAGATCGATCCTGGCCTCAACAACATTATAATTGGGAGTCGACAAAGTGATCATTCCAATCCATACAGAGTAGATTATTATTGTGCTATCAATACGAACACCCAAAAGAGAGAGAGAGAGAGAGAGAGAGAGAGAGAGAGAGAGAGAGAGAGAGAGAGAGAGAGAGAGAGAGAGAGAGTGAGAGAGAACTGAGGTAACCTTCAATACACACAATGATGCAGTGGCTCTGTTCCCGAAGATAGTGAGTGGTTTTAATATATATAAGCTACCCATGCAGTCACAGAAGCCAAACACTAATATAACATAGATGAACACCAAGGTAATAATATCATCGTTGCCAATTAAATAAGTGTGACCCTCAGTTTTCCTCACTGCTTTTCATTCCGTTGATTTAAATTGTGTTTTTGTTTTTCATGTTCACGTATTTATTTCCCTTCATTTCCTACTTTATTCCTTCATGTCCTATCTTCTCATTTAACCAGTTTATCTTACATTATCCGCTATCGCAATCTTTTGTTCGTTTATCTTAATTTGTCTTTCCCTTTCCTCAGTTTCTCACTTTCACATTTCCTACAGGAATTCCTTTCCTTCTCTATTTCCTCACTTTTATTTCTTATTTACCTCTCTTCTGTTTTCTTAATCTGCCTGCCCCTCCTCCTCCTCCTCCTCTGATATTCTTCTTCTTTCCTTATCTCTTTTATTTTTAACCACTAAATATGTCTTTCCAATACCCACTAACTACTCTCCCCGCCTCCTGCCTTTTCAACCATGAATAATGAACTCAACGCCCACCGATTAAAGAGCCATATATTACCTTCCATTTTTTAGGGAGAAAGTTGCCGGGCACTTTTGCGATCAAACAATCTTCACAAGAATTTTCACAGACCAGCGGCGGAACAAACATTTTCAAGTTATGGGAAGAGATTTCTTTCTTTAACTTTATTTTTCAAACATTATTGCATAAAACCCAGAGGGAATTTTTCTCTACCTACATATATTTTTTTGAAAGGTGGAGATTCTGCTTTTTCTTATTTTATATATTTGGTTTCAGAGTATCTCCAAAAGTAAAGGGGCCGTGTTTATTTACAGGAAGTGAAAATGCATGGAAATGTAGAGTTTATGTACAGTATTTATAGAATGGGAAAAATAATATACTTTTAGCGAGGATTTATTTCCCGGGAGTATACTTTTAAAATATTTGTGAAAGTCTGCTGGCATATACTGCATAAATCCTTGCGTGTGATTTTCTCTTTTCAGGACTACGAGCGTAATCTTTTAGACATTTTAGTTGACGTGAGTTTTTCTGTTCATTTTTATCAAAGATGTTCCCTCCACTATTCAATACATGTGATTTACTCAGTTCAGGACAGACTACAAAGCTACCCACCTAAACAGTGTATTCTGAGCTAATGTAAGAGGATAGGTGCTGCCAGCAATCATATAGATACTTGCCAGCCAATCCTTTAGTAAACACTGACTAAAATATATGAAGCATTGTCTGGAGGATTGTTATAGAGCAGTGTATTGTACCAATCCTCTCCATCCTGATATACACAAACATCAGTAGGGAGGATTTAGTTGTCTTGGTCAGCGAACGGGCCAGATCGGTTAGTGATCCTATTGATAAAGTAGCCATAAAGTGTGCTGCTGTTTGAAGTCCTTTGTATTGTACAGTATTTCAGTTTCATCTTCAAAGCCACCAACTCTCCTAAATCATCACCATCACCACCAATACCATCATAGCCTGCTTCCACCATCACCATTAGTCTATTATAAATTATACTCACTATTATTCCCCAAGAAAACCACGAGGCCAAAACAGCCAACTGATCAATACTATCCTTCACCACTCACCATCAATACTCTCTAGCCCCACCACCACCCCCACCACCACCACCACCAACACCCCCCCCCCCACCACCACCAACAACAACAACACAGCCACCACCCCCACCACCACCACCACCATCACCTTTTACGAAGTTTGCTTGGGTGTGGTAATTACGAAGTTTAAGAGTTAGTGTTGACTTCAGCTAACGATGCTTCCAAGTTGCCAGGATAGAGTTACCTACTTCTGGGGATGGGGGGAAGGAGCTGCATGGGGAAGGTGGGTGAAAGGAAGGGCAGGGAGCAGATTTGAAGAGGGTTGGGGAGAAAGCAAGATGGGAGGAGGGAAGGGAAGGAAGGGGACGTGGCAGTGAGAGGTGAGAAGATAAGGACATTAAAGGGAAACTTGGTGTGGGTAGTCTATAGGGGAAAGGCCACGGTGTGCTGTACTGTATGCATTTATATAAGGATACGATTTCTTTCAATTTTAGAGTCGGTTTCATTGTGTAGAAATGAGTGTCTAACCTAGCAAAGATAAAAGGAAAAACAAATACACTCATTTCTACACCCAAAACAATATTCTTAAAGACAAATAAGTGAATTAAAGATAACTGTTACATGAGTCTACTTGAAGCTGAACATTGCAATTTTTACAGAACCCAACCACCTTCGCTGAATACAAATGCATGCCTGTTTCCTTTTGTATAATTATGTATTAAATCTGAATGCGTTAGTTAGTTCTATTATTTTATGGTTTTCTAATACTTCATGGACTTCCTTTATCTGTATACAATGGGAATTAATGTTTCTGTTTGGTAAATATGTTGTGATGTGTAGGGAGGATATCGTGTGCACCCGTTGTGTATTTGTGTTTTATGATATCTGTTTTTATGGCCTCTTTGTAAAGGGACTAAAATATTACGACAGGAATTAAAAAAAAAAAGAGAGACAAAAATGGAGGTTAGTTTAATATCACTCACTATGAACCTGGCAAAAATGATTAGAATTACTTTTTACCTTACATTTTTATACACATGTGATTCCATGTTAACAATATATAAATACAGTATTGCACATTTCTGTCCTCACTTAAATATACACACGAAACTGGAGCTGTTTTTTTTTATCTCAGACTGATATACCGGTTGTCTCTACTTCTGCGTTTGGAGATTCTTAATAGGGAATGTGCAACTTGTTCAAATCTTATTCGAGCCATCTTTTGTATCAGGATTCAAAGAGGGACGAATGAGACATAGATTATCTTCGACTGTATTTTCTGTTCAAAACTTATTCGAGCCATCTTTTGTATCAGGATTCAAAGAGGGACGAATGAGACATATAGTTTATCTTCGACTGTACTATCAAAGACAGAACTCGTGTCGCTCGCTGTCTTTTCCAATAATTTAATACAACTTGTGAAACATTATGAAAGCCCCACTGTAGTAACGTTCATGCCAGTATGTTTAGTCATCTACCATATATTTTCACCAGATTTCACGACACGAGTTTTATCTTCGACTGTACATACATTGGGTAGTAAATAATAATGTCAAATGTATATCAAAATGTGACCTTCAGCGAGTTATTTATTTCGAAAGCATGCATTTGAAATATAGGCAATGTAATACTTCATGAGAGATCCCTTTCATGTTTACTAATTACGACCAAATGGAAGTTATAGAAAACATAAAGAGCAGTGAAAGCATAGACGCATTTTATATATCAATATCCATGAGTAATATTAAACTATTAAGTACTGAGAGTTTTACGCACAAAACTAATAAAAAATGTAACGTATAGATAGATAGATACCTTTGAGCGATTGTAAAGAATTCGCGACTTATATAAAGCTCGAGTAGGCTACTGTAACTGAAACAATTCTGGTGCGTATATGTTTTGATTTTAATTCCCTGTAGAACAAGAACAATATCCCCGTGTAATATGTATTGTATAAAAATATAAAAGTTCTAGAAAGAAAAATCTTTCCTGGATAAATGGCTTAATGAGGGAGTGAGTGAATGAATGAGTAAGTAAATGAATGGCTGAATGAATAAATATATGGATAAATAAATAAATGAATGAATGATTGAATAAGTAAATAAATGAATGTTTCGGTGGTACTATACGTGGAGAAAAAATATTGAGGTAAGGAAAGTATGTGGCGATGTTTGCAGCATGTGGTGAACGTTAACCTTTCTCTGAATCCCGGGTGGGCTGTACAGTAGATTTGTTCCTTTTGTGCAATACGGGGAATCCACCCTTGGCATGTTAACCTGAACTGCACGTGGGAAATGTGAGTCCCATGGATACTCAGTCGACTGTAGACTCTCAGAGGAGACTTGATATGCGGTAGATTTAGTCCATTTCTGCAGACTGTTCACCGAATGTCGTGATAAGTTATTTGTAAAGGATTGTGTGGCATTTTCAGACTCCACAATCTGTCATACCTGAAGAAAGAGAGCCCTCACTAATCCCAAATTGCTGAATCTACAGGCCAATGGTTTCGGTATGATCATTTGTGTGTTTATGTATCGTCCTTACAATTGTGCTGAAATATTCCCAGCCATCATTTTTATGTTGCTGGGCGTCGTGAGATATGCACAAATAATATTTAAGAATAAAGGTTTATGGTACGCAGTGTTCAGCAGTTTGCAGTAAAGTATTTCATCTCAATTTAATTTTATACCCTATCACATCAACAATCACTATGACTTTATTTATCACTCCGTCTCACTATATTTTTTTTTTTTGTAGAACCACCGGTACTCAGCGCTTCTTTTCTCCTTCACCATCACCATCAGCCATGCAACCATCACTATCACTCTTCACCATATCACTCATTTATATTATACACCACATAATATAACTACCACATCTATATACACTTATCCCTCTATTCTACTATACCAGACACCAACTATAGTCCAATAATCACCATCAATCAACCATCACCATCACTCTTCACCACATCACTCATTTATACTCTACACCACATAATTATATATGTATCACCACATCTATCACCACTACTTACACTTCTCCCTCTGTCCTATACTATACCAGACAGACACCAACCAACTATATACCACGCTGCACCAAAATCAACTCAAAACAAAGGGTTCCAAACAGTTCCCAATTAGCAGTAAAATAATGCCACTCCACCCCAGACCCACATCCCAGGACGAATCATCATCAGTAGTGGGATGGGATATTAGTGGCAGTAAGAGCATCCAGTAATTGGCCCCATGCAAATCACTGGACATCGAACTCTTTGTGTCTGTGTGTGTGTGTGTGTGTGTGTGTGTGTGTGTGTGTGTGTGTGTGTGTGTGTGTGTGTGTGTGTGTGTGTGTGTGTGTGTGTGTGTGTCTGTGTGTGTGTGTGTGTGTGTGTGTGTGAAAGAGAGAGAGAGAGAGAGAGGGAGTGAGAGAGAGAATTTCTGTGGGTAAAAAAGTGTAATTGGTTGAGTGTGTTTGTGCTTTGTGCATGTATGTGTGTGTAGGGAGGGAGGGGAAGTTTTTTTTTATTTTTTTATTCCCTACTTAAGGTATAATTTGAGGAAAACTTGAAAACTGATTCCTTTCCTTGTCGTGGCATACTGTACAATGCAACTGCTACCATAACATATTTTCCGTTGCTTGCCTTCGGTAAGATGGAAATATAACTGATAATTCTGCGGATTTAAACCGAGGCAAAATAGATTCATGATTTCAAAATGAACGAATACTACTATGAATTTCACGTGCTGGGAATCAGATCGGATAAAAAGAATGTGTAATATATGATTCATTAATACAAATACTGATGTACTGACTGGCAGAAAGATAAATAATTCAGGCCTGACCTGTAGTTTCAGCGAGGACGGTATAATATCCTCTCATGCCCTCGTCGTAAAATTATAATATTCTTTGAAGATGGGAAAAGATGGTACAAAAGGTCCTGGCTTACCAAGGGGGCCTTCTGTGGGTAAGAGCAAGTTATTAACAGGGTATTAACATATATTACCCGGTTACCATCAGATTACATCCGATATTAAAGAAACTGGTGCATTTTACTTCACAATATTTTGGGGGCTTTTCGTTTCGACACACTGACCAAGCTCTCTGTTTATTATTACTGGTTTGCGTTCTACAAAGTTTATAGACATGTTGTAAGCTTATAGACATGTTGTAAGTTTATAGACATGTTGTAAGCTTATAGACATGTTGTAAGCTTATAGACATGTTGTAAGATTATAGACATGTTGTAAGATTATAGACATGTTGTAAGCTACTGTACTTAAACAAACAAACGCTTTAGGTCCTTCAGGATTCGGTACAAGGCTGGCTGACTTTCGGACTTCGTTTGGCACCTATTGGAAGCCCAGTGATTGTGAATACTGCATTTCATTACATTTCAATTCACACACACACATACACACACACTGTTACATATACCGTTAGGCGTAAATACTTCCTCCCTTCGCCAAAGATTGACACATGGTCTTTATCAGGTGATTTATATTGTATAATGAGATACTACTCTAATACTACTCTAAGATGATGACCAGAGTGACGCATGTCGTCGTGTGGTGATAAAGTTTAGTGTCTCTATCATGTCCTTCACCTCTCATCTCCTTCCTCGTCTTCCCTGAGAACAGTTCCAACATATTACATATACTGTACAAACGTGTACTGGAGGAGGCTCACATTTATAAAGGAGAAACGTGTTTAGATCTCTCTCTGTCTGTCTGTCTGTCTGTCTGTCTGTCTGTCTGTCTGTCTCAGGGAATTGGTGATGGGCAGACAGAAGATAATAAGCGGATAAGGGGAAAGGTATTGACAGAAGAGAGAAGGGTTAGTGGTGACAGGAGGTGAGAGAGAGAGAGAGAGAGAGAGAGAGAGAGAGAGAGAGAGAGAGAGAGAGAGAGAGAGAGAGAGAGAGAGCAGAATTGGGGAGTGTGAGTTGAGAGAAAGTGACATGATTCGGGAGGACCTGGGAGAATGACATAGCAAAGTGCATCTGAATAATTGATTGCATCTGAAATGAAGTGGATTGCATCACCAAGTAAAGGACATTGCTTCTGAAGTGAGGTGTATACATAATGAAGTGAAACTTATCTAAAACAAATAAAATGTGTCGATGGAGAAAAGCATAGACCAAAAAAATAAAAAAAATAATAAGGGAATCAAATAGAGTAACTGTATGTCGATTTAGTGACACGATTTCTTTTTCTAGTCTCTGGGTATCGAGGAATTTTGGTGTGATTCAGTGAGTGGTAGAGGGAAATGATTATCGATAGTTCAGGACACAGGGAGAATTCGTAAAGAACCAGAGGCATGCACACGGGAAGGACATACAGTTAGAGATCCAAGCGCTGAGGAAATTGGCACTGAGCAGAAATCCTTGGGCAGGGGAGTAAAAAAAGGGGCAAAGAAAAGTTACAAAAAAAAAAAAAAAAAAAAAAAAAAAAAAAAAAAATCAGTGACCATCTATAGAGAATCAGAGTAATATTTTTAGGTTCACAAGGAATGTTTATAAAGGTCCAAGAACACAAGAGAAAAATGTGGTAATCCTGGAACATTAATTAGGGACATCAAAATGATTGATAATGAAGGTAAAGGGACAGCAGGGAAAGTCAGACAAATCCAGGGACAGGGTGGAAAGTCAAGTAATTAAATCCAGGGGCACGAGGAAAAAAAGTCACAAAAATCCAGGGGCACGAGGAAAAAAAGTAACAAAAATCCAGGGACACGAGGAAAAAAAGTAACAAAAATCCAGGGGCACGAGGTAAAAAAGTCACAAAAATCCAGGGGCACGAGGTAAAAAAGTCAGAGAAATCCAGGGACACGAGGAAATAAAGTCACAACAATCCAGGGGCACGAGGAAATAAAGTCACAACAATCCAGGGACAGAGGGGAAAGTCAGGAAAATGGGAAATTCTCTAGAGATCTCCAGGGAAAGTCAGATCAATTGAGGAGCAGTGGGGGTAAAGTCATGGGGCCGTCGGTGGAGGTCCTAATGTGCCTCGTGAGTCAAACGTGGCCCTCATAACCCGGACATGAAGTGGCTCTAAGGTCCGGCAAAAATAGCCAAGTCTCCCTGTCCTGCCAGTTCTTAGGATTCCCAAAGTCTTTCATGGTTGGTACTGTGATATCTTATTTGTCAAGACGTTACGTTAGATTGGGAATATTTCTAGTTAGGCCTGGTTTAGTTGAGTTCTGGTTTCGTCGTGTTGGTTTAGTTGAGTTCTGGTTTCGTTGTGTTGGTTTAGATTAAAAGGGAGATTCGTTTCGTTAGTTGGTGATTATGTTAAATAAAGAAAATTAATGGTAAGCTGGGTTAGAACAATTAATTAAGAGTTTATTATTTTAAGGAAGACGTTTACAGATGGACACAATCTTAAATGAATACAAGCCTATATAAAAGGGAATAAAATAGTACGTAGTATTATTAAGGGGGGGTGGGAATTGGGGGACAGGTTTGGGGTTGGGGGGTGCGGGAGTAGGGGGACAGGCTTGGGGTTGGTCGTGGGGAGGGGGTAGAAAGCTTGTCCCCCTATTCCCGCACCCCCCCTAAACCCCCCAAGCCTGTCTCCCTACTCCCGCACCCCCCAAAAAACCCCAAGCCTGTCTCCCTACTCCCGCACCCCCCAAAAAAACCCCAAGCCTGTCCCTTACTCCCACACACCCCAAAAAAACCACAAGCCTGTCCCTTACTCCCACACCCCCTTAATTAAACACTTGTCCCTGGGCCCTGATAAACTTGGGTACAACGTCGTCCCCTTTTTACCCCCAGACTCCACCTGGATATTAGAACAGTAAATCCCTTCGTGACTCTCAAATTGCAGGTGGATTTTCTGGATTTGAAAGCCTACTCTTCCATCCCTTCACTATGACTTTGTTTTCTTTCTCAGACCTTCTTTTCCTACATTTTTTTTTTTTAATATTCTTTCTATATATTATTTTTTTATTATTTTGATTAACATCTTTTTGAGCTCTGTCTGTCTGTCTCTGTCTCTCTCTTTCTCTCTCTCTCTCTCTCTCTCTCTCTCTCTCTCTCTCTCTCTCTCTCTCTCTCTCTCTCTCTCTCTCTCTCTCTCTCTCTCTCTTTAAGTTTTATTCCTACTTGGGCTCTAGTCCGGAAATTGAACATAAATCAGTTTTATTTTTTCTTTGGCCCCTTAGAAGGTGTAACACGTGTGCCTGAGTGGAGATTTGCGTGTACGTTTGCGTGAGTGTGCGTGGGATTGTGAGGCCGCTCCAACGTGTGTGTGTGTGTGTGTGTGTGTGTGTGTGTGTGTGTGTGTGTTCATCTGTGTGTGTTAGAGGGGCAGTGGGACCTTCCTGTCTTTCTGCACATCTGTTAGTTTTGTTAATTACTTTCTTAATGAATCTGCTTATTTTGAATCACTTCCCTCTGTGTTGTTGAATTTGAGGCTGGTGGATGATACTATCTCTCTCTCTCTCTCTCTCTCTCTCTCTCTCTCTCTCTCTCTCTCTCTCTCTCTCTCTCTCCCCGACCAGTAAGGATATAGAGAGAGTCAGCAAATCAAGTTATTCCTCTTATTACCACGTCCCAGGTGAGGGAATGCCTGGTAATGTAATAATTGTGTGTGTGTGAATGTCAGTGTCAGTCCGTGGGAGTGAGAATTTGAGCGCTTCTCTCTCCCACTCTCCCTCTTTCCTTCTCTTCTGTCTCTCTTACACACACACACACACACACACACACACACACACACTTCAAAATATAACGATAACAGAGAACGAAACTCCCTAGAGTGTTAAGTGTATTATGAGTGAGGAGGTGGTGTATGTAAGTAAACTGAAGTGGCTGGCTGGATATTGGGCCTTAATGATTGATATGCTAAGTGATGTTAGTATCAGTCAGTATAAAGTTATGATATGTAGCTACGTATTGGTCATCATCAGTGAAATGTGATGAATCTAACCTAAAGTGAAGTGCATAATGACGTAGTGTAAATGAAGATAATTAAGTGTATCCATTGTAAAGACGAGTGTATAATTATAAAGCGTAGTTTTAAGGGTAGGTTCTTTTGTTGGTGAATTGGAAGGTCTTTGATTTCTCTAACATATGCCATGAATCAGATCCTCCATTAGTACCACTGAGAGGGTCTGTTTTCTGGCAACAAGAGAATCTCACCTTAAATTCCTATGTAATAGGAATTGAGGTGTATCTAAACTAAAGTGAAATGCATCCTGGATGAGTTGAAGTGAAGAGCCAAGTCAACAGAGAGTGGCAGAAAGTGATGTTGGTGTTGGACAGAGTTGAGCAGACTGTGTTGTGTGTCTTGGGTCACATCTCGACCACTACACACAGCACACTACCAGCTTCATTATGCTACCCGGTTATTATTAGTCATGCCTTCGTCTGGAATAGATTTTTGTTTTTCCTGATGTAAGAACTATCAGGTAAAACCATTTCTCCACCAAAAACGTAAGCTCTTGTGTTCGAGGAAATATAGTTTGTACCAAGAAACTGGTTTGATCACAGGAAATTCGTATAAATGTGAACCATGCAACCAGAGTGCAGAGAAATATGTAAATCCTGAGTCAGAAGCAAGGATTTTGGTTACTATTGCGATATATTGAAGAACCTCGTGATTACGTAATTGTTATTTGTTTTTTCACGCAAAAGAAATACCGGTTTTAGAACCGTATGTACGGACCTGTTTACACAGTTCAAGAGCAGAACGGAAGAAGTATAAAGTGAACTTTCAATAAGCAGTTAAAGTGTCAATAAGTGACTATAAAAATTACAGAAACATAGAAAATGCAATACGGTAAAGCTTATACAGTAGAATGCATCTCACCTGATTGAAGCAACGAAGGAAAGGAGGTTGTCTGTTAGAGCGACTAAAGCCAATGGCCCACTGCCAGTGGTTTGAAGTTGACCATTAAGCAACTTCAGATGACATTCCAGCACCTGTAATGTATTACCAATTAAATAATAAGGCGAAATTGGGTCAAATGATGAATTAACTGCTCATAATATTGAATGAAATAGAATCAACAAATTATTTAACATCCATCCATTACCACTGACAGGCTTAATTAACAAAACATAGTCTAATGTTGATAAAATGAAGGCTAATAATTAATTTGATCTCGTCCAACTGCAGCTTTCCTACTGAGAATGTGTGTTTGAGGACCGAGTGTTTACATTACAATTATCCTTCTTCATTACCTCTTATATTCCTTCATGTCGTTTCTATATTATTAACTCAGGCTAAATTAAAGTGACATTTTTCCTCACGTTGAAAAGTAGATCTAAAGTAGTAAATAAAAGGCTGAAGATGATAAAAAAACTGTGAAGAGGGAAGAAAAGAGCAATAAAGAAAGAGAAAGAGTGATTGAGTGAAAACAAATAAAGAAAAAGAAACAAGAAAGTATAATGAGTGAAGGTTTGAGTGGGAAAAACTACAGCCTTTGGTAAAGAGAAAGATAAATAAAAAACAGAGAGAGAGAGAGAGAGAGAGAGAGAGAGAGAGAGAGAGAGAGAGAGAGAGAGAGAGCGAGAGACATAGGATCTCATTAATGCAGATAATAATTACTGAGCAGTCAACCAATCATCTTGCTTGCCAGTGGATATATGTTGCTAGAATTAATGACCAAGTGATGTGAGTCCGTAAATGATTCAATAATTAATCGGTGTATAATATTGTCTCTAGTTATGGTGGAGGGCTACTGACTGATTCCTCCAAATTATGGCCACGAAACAGATGACCCTCAATGTTATTATAATAGGTGATTTGTTTCGTGACATGGTTTGGAGTATTCAGTGCCCCTCTAATATACCGTCAAGAGGTTCTCCCTTTAAAATCTACTATACTGTATTGCACAAATTAATATTTCCTCATCCACGAATCAGTTGAAAAAGTGAATTAAAATGTTTTGAAGATGACATTGAATAAAACACGACCGTACTGATTTCTCCAAACTGCTCCATGGACAATATTATTACTCATTGTTTCTGTTAGTTTGTCTGGTTTTGTTGCCACGTTTGGAGGATTTGATGTCTTACGGTTTGTAGACACAATCTCACCCCATATAATGTATGAAGAAAATTAGACTCCATCAAGTAGTTTCTTTTGAGATACACATGTTATTATACAGAAAAAATAAAACAGAAAAAAATCAAAGAATTGTTTTTGGTAAAGGTGAGAGACTGGTGTCTACTTTCCTGCGGTAGTGGGATGGTTGTCTTGTTGAAACATGTAGAAGGCCATGACAAGTCGACACCTTCCGACAGCACCTCACCTCACCTCACCTCACCGCTGTACCGCGTTTTTTTTTTATTTTGTTTTTTTGTTTTATTATCTAGCCCACGGATACCAGAAATTGATATTTCTTATTCTTTCCTTAACATAGGTCTATTCGACTCGCATACATGACAGACTGTTGCCTTTTATATACCTCAACCTCGGGACTGTAGGGTGTCAGTAGCCTGTGACTCTTGTGAGGCAGCGAGATTATTGAGTGTGGCTTCGAGGCGTTGTGTTTTTCACGTACAGTATGTCGCACCAAATGAGACAGTGGAGCTTCAAAGGGTTGGTTGCTTCTTTTCTGTCCCACACTGCTACATTGTCACTCACAGTATTTTGGAACTATGGTCAGGAATCTTCTCTGTACAAGTTCTCTAGGAGTTCGTATTAACATAGGGTTTATGAAACGCCTAATGTCAGATGTCATCAGTCACGGAATGCATTATAAACATTTATACGTCCTTTATACGTGGAGCTTTCCTGTGGCCAAAGCATTCGCCTGGCATTCGTTAAGTGTTTAATACTGAAGCAGGGAGAGCCAGGGAAAGGGTTAAGGGAATCACACATTGGTGGCAAATTTATGACTACATATTCACCACGCTCAAACAGGAAATTGATCACCGCAAAATACGAGGATGGAATCTATTGCATTGCGCAGTTTGGATGAATCGTTAATCTCCAAATTTATGAAGAGAATAATATCTTTCTATTTGCCCTAAAATGCTGGTGCACTAGAATTTTAACCCTTGTAGTGCGAGGTAGAATGAGCGACAAAGTAATGTACAGTCGGCGGCAAAAGTCCTGTAGCCTCACTTGCTTCACCGAGGCACACAATGTTCATAGACTCGAGATTATTAGATATAGAAAACATGTGTATTTTTCGAGTCTATGAACAATATACATCTCGGTGAAACAGGTGAGGCGACAGGACTTTTGCCGCCGACTGTACAGCCATGGCTGATAGTGCTTGACCAGGGTCCAAGGAGTGTTGGAGAGCAAGTGAACAGAGTTCGAAAACGTGAGTCTCTCAACGTTGAGAATGGTTTGGAAAATTCACTTGTTCGAACTCTGTTCAGTTGCTCTCCAACACTCCTTGAGTCCTTGTGGTCAAGTACTATCAGCCATGACTGTACAGTACAGTACAGGCGGCCACAACCCTCCTCCTCTTCCTCCCCCGCAAGTTTCACTACAGTGTTGCCAAGTCTCGCCCAGATAGTAACCCTGAAGCATAAGTTTAGAGTTCCATTCGAAGCATTTACTGTGGGAAGGAGAGAAGGGGGGGATTGGTTGGTGGAGAGGCTGGCTAGGGCTGTCTGTGTGAGTGACTTTTCACACTCCTACCTCACTCTCGTATTCCTACCTCTCATGCTGTTACAGCCACTCTCACTCACTCACTCACTCACTCACTCTCTCTCTCTCTCTCCTCTCTCCTCTCTCTCTCTCTCTCCTCTCTCTCTCTCTCTCTCTCTCCTCTCTCTCTCTCTCTCTCCTTAAGGGATGTAATAAATATCACTAATGAAATAATTACATTAAACAAATAATAACTTTGTTGCAGGGTTATTAATCACGAAACAATATATTTCAAGTTGCATGACCTTATTGCTACGGTTTCATCGCCACAATCAACATGAAATGATATATCATAATATATATTATATGGCACTTAATTACTTTCAGCAGTAATAAAAATCTATGGTAATTTCCTCTCTCTGCTTAACATAACTTACTCCTGAGCAAAACATACGAGGCATTAAGGGACCCCCGTAAAGTAGTCAGAAATTGGAGGTTAGTGATTACTTCAAACATTGCCACGAAACACCACCCATACTAAACGAGCCTGTAAAGGCATTGTTAGGAGGAACCACAAGCCAAGTTTCACATAAGATTTAGTCGTTAGAGGTAGAGGTAGAGCTGACCAGTAGGTTACACGAGAGATGTGAGTCTGCACCACTATAAATAGTCTGTTGCTATAATATGATATATATTCGTTATGTTAACTATCATGTCAATATAACTTAATTTTAAATCAAACAATACTTACGAGGAGAACGAGGAGGGAGGAGAGAAGAACGAAGGTACACACAGTTAAAATCTCACCAAGCACTACTAATTGATGCACCAGCTTACAGCCTCAGTGTCTATATAGGACTGGCCTGGTGCCGCCTGGTGGTTGCTTCTCGCACTACACTCCTAGTCTTTTCATTAAGTAGCCAAGACATCAATTTTTATTTGTTTTATCCAGACAGAACCGGACCATGTGAGGTACCCTTTCCATCACAATAAATTCACATGTTATAATGCATCCCATTCATTACTGGCTTTGCCTCATGAAATATTTCGCCTACGGAAATATTATATAAAATAATAATTACGAATGGTCTACACATGTTCCATGTCCAGCCATTGTCTGACCTGTCACTATAATTATAATAGAAGTATAGGAAAGAAGACTGTGTTTAATTAAGTCACCCAATTTTAAATGACTTTTTATCTTCAAAACAAACCAGACCACGACCCCTCCTTTCAAGACCACATCTTTAACAGGTTGTCAGATACCACCACAATAATAATAATAGTGAGTCGAACACATCACTAAACCTCCATGGCGTCACAATGGAAGATGGCACCTCACTCCCAACATAAGCCTGAATACGATCAGAACATAACAGGGTAGACTTTTTTGTATTGTTCATAAAGTATAACGACAATTTTCATAATATAATTAATCTCTGGCCATTGCTGTCGTAAGTTAATCAATTCTCTCACACTCTCGTGTTTGTACAGTATAATTATAATCTTTACTGAAACTTTTCTAGCTACTCTGAGAACATTTGAACATTTTCACAGACGACAAGATAAAGATTACAGGCAATGGAAGAGAGCTGACAATATCCCTTAGGGTGCCAGGCTACTAAAAATGTAGCCACGTGCGTTTACCGTACTTGTTTCACTCACTCTGAGAAATACCCTCATATATCATTCCTTTTGATGCGTATATAAGAACACGAGTCCACCTGAAAAATAATACACCGGAGTACAACATTTACAACATAAATAAAAAGACCCACGTGTGAGAATGATAGTGGTACGAAAGAGACATGTAAAATTTTGTTAAAGCAGTGGGATTGATACGTCAAGAAAATATATGATATATCCTTTTGTGGGAGAAAGAATTGGGTTACTGTCAGAATCATATGTGTGTAAAATGTGAAGAGTTTATATATAGACACTTCGATATTTTTAAGACATGAAGGAAGATGATAGTTACCAGTAGGTATGTGGACAGGCATTGTGTTTATGTGGACAGGCATTGTGTTATGTGGACAGGCGTTGTGTTATGTGGACAGGCATTGTGTTATGTGGACAGGCATTGTGTTATGTGGACAGGCAATGTGTTATGTGGACAGGCATTGTGTTATGTGGACAGGCATTGTGTTATGTGGACAGGCATTGTGTTATGTGGACAGGCATTGTGTTATGTGGACAGGCATTGTGCTATCCATAGTGGTTAGATAAAATACTTGGTGGTTAGACTGTATGAATCTCAGGTGCTTAGTTATAGGACAGAAAAGTATAGTAGAAAATCGAGTTAAAAGAGAAGTAGAAAGCTCAGCCCCAGCACAACCCTAAGAGGGTAAAGACTTCCACTGACAAAAACAGAACAAAATGTAAAAACACGAAAAAAAATCTTATGCCAAGTTTGCAGAAAGCTGGGAGCAGTCAGTCTGGCAGTAAGAATGTAAGACCTCTGGCAGGAAGAAGTTGCTGCCGGCATTTAGACCTAATTAGAAGGTGCGTGAGTCCGGAGTTGGGAATTACTTACGCCCATGGCCGATTACCTTGTGTTTTAGTTTTTGTTTTCCTCTTAATTGTGTTTGTGTTGTGTGTTTAGCTAAAGTTGTCATTAGCGGGTATCCAAAGACTAATATTTATTTATTCTCTCTATTATCTTCCTTCACCTAAACATTCTATCCCTTTGTATCCATGTCTCTATCTATTTATCCACCTATTTATTCATCTATCTCTCGCTTTACGTATTCTCTTCCCACTTCCCCTCACCGTAAGTTATTAATCTACCTACCTTACCTACCTACCTACCATTCATTCTACCAAACCATTTATCTATCAGTCCCATTATTTATTACTTCAACACAGTCTCTGATCTTTGGTTTATTCCTCTTTTACCATTCTTTCGTACACAGTGTCTTTAGTCTTGATGCATCCCTTCCTTTAGGTTCCTCCTCTCTTTTCTCTTTCCTCCGGCCCTCCTTAGATTACCTCTCCTCCTCTCCCTCCCCTAAAGCATTCTCTAACATCCTTCCCTCCCTCCCTCCTTCCCACACAGTGATATTTTTCCCTACCTTCTTTCCTTTCAACACTTCTCCCTTCCTCCCTCCTTCCTATTTCCACTCTCTCTCTCTCTCTCTCTCTCTCTCTCTCTCTCTTTTTCATCTCCCCCTTTCTTTCAGTTTCCTTCCTCCCTCTCTCCATTTTTCCCTTCCATTCTCCCTCCCACAAGGAATTTTTCATCCTCCGTCCTTTCTCACTTACTCACATCCTCCTACTCAACCTTTCACACGATTTTTTTTCATCCTTACGCCCTTCCTCCCTACTCTGTCTGCCTCTTCTCACACGGCTTCCCTCCCTCTCTCCCTCCCTCCTTCCTCTCCCTCCTTCCTCTCACACGGCTTCCCTCCCTCTCTCCCTCCCTCCTTCCTCTCCCTCCCTCCTCTCACACGGCTTCCCTCCTTATCCCTCCCTCCATGCCTTCCTCCCTCCTCCAATCCAAGTTACACGCTCCAGTACATGCTCCTTGACAAGCTTGCGTTCCTCTTTACGCTCCCTGTAAAAAAAATATTACACCCTCTCCTGCACACTCCCTCAATCACACCCTTCCTCACTACTTTACACACACACACACACACACACACACACACACACACATACAGACACACACACAGACGCACACGCACATGCACACGAACACGCACACGCACACACACACACAGATTCACACATCACCAATGATGCCTAAAACATACAGAAAAGCACACACACACACATACACACGTTCTCACACACACACACACACACACACACACACACACACACACACACACACACACACACACACACACACACACACACACACACGTTGTCACACACACACATGCATCTGCTAATTAAATAAAGAGGGACCCAATGGAATATCTCATTATCTATACACCACCCATTATGACATTGGTAAGTGCTTTATGATGTTCACTACCTCATAAATATGATACAGGTATTTATATCGTGTCGTAAATAAACCCTACATAGTCACCCTTTATGGAGAGCATTTGAACATTAAAGTAAGATGAGAAACATGATAAAGAAGAAACTAGGAAACAGTGAAATGAGGAATATGTGAGGTGAAGGAGAGAGGGGAAAAAATGGGTGGTTAAAAAAGTGGGGAAAGAGATAACAAGAGTGAGGGTTGAGTCGGGGTGGGGGTGGGGGGACGAGGGGGGGGGGGAGACAACACTGGTGAGGCGTTTCAAGGACCTCACGAGAAATCATCTTAGCTAATACTGTATATATATATATATATATATATATATATAACTGAAATAGTGTCATATAAATTCTATGTATCCCAGGAAGCAAGCAGTCTTTCATAAGGGGATAATTATGTTCTTCTCGATGAATTGGAAGGGTGACCTATTTTCTCCAAACTGTGCCCAGAAACAGATCCCCTATTTGTAATATTGAGGTCGTCTGTTTACTGGCATACTTTAGAGGAAACAGTAGCCTTCCAAATTACAACAAGCAGGGAAAGGAAAATGTATAGGAAGACGCAACATAATTAAGTATAGTACTGTATAAGAAAATCATATCATATTGTTTCTGAACATACCGGTAGTACAAATGTAGCATAGTATAATGACAAATAAGTTTGTTCTTGTCTGGTCTAGTCTCTTTATTGCTTCAGGTTACATATTGTATATCAAGTTTTAGAGTGAACCTGAAATATGACCATGTGACGATATTTGTAGTCAACCTGTAATATGAACAATGTTATACATAAACATAAAGGTTGCCTGCCTGCTACAATATAATGTCGACATTTATCTTCTCTGCCTCACGACAAGAACTTTGCCCCCCTCGAAGAAGATGTCTTGTTGATATATTACACAACATCCATATGGGCGTCCAATATCTTGAAATATGGGAATAAGGGGAGTGGGGAGGGGGAGTGGGTGGAGTAAGAAGGCGTATGTGTGGAAGGAGGAGGAGGAGTGAGTGGGTTTCGATTGAGGGAGGAGGGTTGAAGTGGATAGTAGAAGGGTATGAGTGGATAAAGGAAAGGTGTTGTTGGAGAATGGTAAAAGGATGGATGTGTAATGTGTGGGTATAGTAAGGAGTGAGATGGGTGTATGTATCTGCGAGTGGAGACAAGAGGGGTGGAAGTACGAGTATTGGGTAAGGAAGGAGAGAAATGACCAAATCTGTGGATGAAAAAAGGAGTGATTAAAGTGTAGTTAAGGAAAGGAGCAGGATGAGGAAAAGGAGAGAGAGAAGGGTGTTACGTGTGTGTCAGAGGAAGAGCCTGGGAAAGTCGAGAGTTTCCTGAGTTTAACATGAGATTTTTCCCTAATGACTGTCTAAGTTTTCGATGAGGGAGTCTGGGTTCAAATATGATACACATGAGTTTTTTGTTGTTTTAGTAAGGATTGTGGTGCGTGAGAGATTTCTTAGAGTCACATAATAGATTGAAGCATTGCGTGAGGTTTGTGTTGAGAATTGTATGATGGATGAATGAGGGTTGTGTAAAGATTATATGTCAACGAAGCACGAGATGTGATAGACGCGTGAGGCCTTTCGTGTGAAATCCTTATATAAATATATATATATATATATGCCGCATTAGGGTAGAGTGAGGGAGAGAGAACTAACTAACTAACCAGCCTTGATAGTTTATAATATAGAGGCATGAGGGCTGGATGAAGATTACGTTGTATACTCGTACGTACATTGAGCTGAATGTCGCGAGGTCTGAGTTTAGTATTTGGATTGGGTTGAGTGAACACGGTTTTAATTAAGAAGATGGCGTGAGTGTTGTGTGAGGGTTTGTGCTCGAAGTCTATGAGTATCGTGAGGAAATGGTGTGAAATTTGAGTGAAGTGCTATTTTATTTTTTTGTTTTCTTGAGTATTACGTAAAAGTTCATGATGTTATATTTGTATAAGGTTTGCGTGACATTGCGTGTATTGCGTGAGGTCTGCGTGAAGTCTGTATGGGGTTTTCGTGAGGTCTGTGTGAGGTCTGTGTGGGGTTTTCGTGAGGTCTGCGTGAGGTCTGTATGGGGTTTTCGTGAGGTCTGTGTGAGGTCTGTGTGAGGTCTGTGTGGGGTCTATGTGGGGTTTTCGTGAGGTCTGGGTGGGGTTTTCGTGAGGTCTGTGTGAGGTCTGTATGGGGTTTTCGTGAGGTCTGTGTGAGGTCTGCGTGAGGTCTGCGTGAGGTCTGTGTGAGGTCTGTGTGGGGTTTTCGTGAGGTCTGTGGGAGGGTGAAGCAACAAAGCCCAGGGAGCCTGACTTATGGGATGGCGGGTGATGTGTGGAGATGAGCGGATTCCAAGACGCTTCTCCCTTACAACATCTTCCAACTTCTTTCATCTCTCCCTCATCCCTCTCCCTCACCCTTACGTCACCCTTCTAAATTCTTTCCCCTCTCACCCTCACCCCTCTCCCTTGCCCTTACGTCACCCTTTTAAATTCTTTCCCCTCTCACCCTCACCCCTCTCCCTCACCCTTTCGTCACCCTTCTAAATTCTTTCCTCTCTCACCCTCACCCCTCTCCCTTGCCCTTACGACACCCTTCTAAGTTCTTTCCTCTCTCTCCCTCACCCTTCTCCCTTACTCCACCCTTCCAATTTCTTTCATATACTCCTCAATCCTCTTCCTCAACCTTCTCCTTCACTTCTCTTTGTATTTAATCTGTATCTGTCTGGAGTAAAGCAGTCACTACTCGATACAATCCCATTCCTTCCTCTCCCAATTTCGTTTTCTTTTTCCTCGCTTCATACATCCATTCTTCTTTTTCCATCTTCATCCCGTTTTCATCTCTCCCTGTATCTCTCTCTTTCTTCCACAATTCTCTTCTTGCTTTCTTCTACCATACGCAACTTTCATTCATCTAATTCTCTCTCTCTCTCTCTCTCTCTCTCTCTCTCTCTCTCTCTCTCTCTCTCTCTCTCTCTCTCTCTCTCTCACACACACACACACACACACACACCAGGCAACGAACGCTATCCTCTTTCCGGACATTGGTTGGGTTTGAATCTGTGTGTGGCAGCGATGGTAGTGTTTACAGCCCAGCCAGCCTCTCGTCAGTGGGAATGCTGGTCCAAATTAGCGTGTTGTGTTTAGGGCAAGTCTCAGCATTGTTGTTTCAAAACTTCTACGTGATCATA
>JAWZYT010002043.1:180000-193710 GCA_034508575.1 Petrolisthes manimaculis | reverse complement strand
GAATCATTCACTACAAATTTCCCCTTAGAGAGAAACAACAAGTGGAAGGGGACGCGACGAAAGTAAACAAGAGTCTGGCTGAAGAGATTGGACCAGAAGGGAGATGAAATGGAAGGCAAAGATAAAAAATGAAAACGAATACCGGAGATGCGGACATAACGTATATATATATGTGTATGTGTGTTTGGCTTGAGACTGATGGGGACGATCGAGGGAGACGGAAGCAAAATGTGGATGGGGTTCATATGAATGTTGTTGTATATATAGTCTAGAAAAAAAAATTGGAGGAAAAAATTGATGATAAAAAAATAATAAATGGAGGAAAGAATTGATGATAAAAAAAGAAATAAATGGAGGAAAGAATTGATGATAAAAAAAAATAAATAAATGGAGGAAAGAATTGATGATAAAAAAAGAAATAAATGGAGGAAAGAATTGATAATAAACAAAGAAATAAATGGAAAAAGAGAGAGGGGTTTTATAAGGATGAAAAGTGAAGTAATATAAAAACAGATGTAGATGATATGAAGATGAAGGTAAACATGAAAAGATTACAGATGAATATATAGGATTAGCAAAAGAAAGAGTGCTGAGATGTAACGTTGCCCAGTAGGGAAAATGGGAGTAGTAGGTAAGGATGTAATTCTGGACACAGGGGAGGGGGAATTGGGGTGAAGAGGGGGGGGGGGGACGCGGAATGGGTGGATTTAGATGCGGCATAGTCAAGGGAAAAAAAAGAAAGGTAAGGGGGGGACTAGGGGACCTATTTTCGCGAGAAGAAACTTGGGGAGAGATTGTACTGTACGTGGTTGAAGGGTAACATGGGATGGGACACTCAGGATGGGAAGGACGTGAAGGAAACGAGATGTGACCTGAACGACACCAGCTAGATGGAAATGAGGTGGAGGGAGAAAGAAGGAGGGAGAGACAAGGAGCTGGAGGGGGAAGGAGAAAGAAGGGAGGGGAGAGACAAGGAGCTAAAGGGGAGGGAAAGAGAATAAGGAGAGATATAAGGAGCTGGAGGGGAAGGAGAAAGAAGAGGGAGGGAAAGAGAATAAGGAGGGATATAAGGATCTTTAATACACACGAGGAAAGTGAAGAGGGCCGTGAGGACTAACTAAGATGTCACAACTACAGTAGGCTAACCAGATTACTTACCAGCAGCTTCCTTACTCACGTCGGCCGCTTCCCTGGAGAATACACACACCTCGCAGTCCTCGCTCCTTATCTTAGGGGAAGGGAGGCGGTGTGGTAAGTTGGGTTGAATTGGGAAGGGGGAGGAAGAGGTACATACGAAGTGGAAGGATGGTATATTTACATTTGTTCCACATTTCGTATAGTAAATGGTTAGATTAGGTTAGATTGGGTTAGGTTAGGTTAGGTTAGGTAGATTGGGTTAGGTTAGGTTAGATTGGGTTAGATTGGGTTAGGTTAGGTTAGGTTAGGTTAGGTTAGATTGGGTTAGGTTAGGTAGGTTAGGTTAGATTGGGTTAGGTTAGGTTAGATTAGGGTTAGGTTAGGTTAAGTTAGGTTAGGTTAGGTTGGGTTAGATTGGGTTAGGTTAGATTTATTTATTTATTTATTTATTTCACGTCATTTGACACTGTACGTTTCTATCAATACAAGCGACTGCCAGGTTTCCAAACCCTTGATACATGATGACACTCTACCTCAATATGACCTCACCCTCACATCCTACACCTTCCCCTCCCCTCTTCCCCCTTCCCCTCCTCTCCTACACCTTCCCCTCCTCTCCTCCCCCTTTCCTGGACATAAATTCACCCTTCCCCTCTTCCTTCTCCCCTCTCCTCCCCTCTCCCTTCTTCCCTCCTCTCCCTGGACATGAATTCAACCCTGCCACTTCACTCGTCGCTCACCCTCCAAACCAAACCTATATATATATTCATGTCAAGTCCAGCACCCAGCCTGTCTGCCTGCCTGCCTGCCTGCCTTTGCCATCCACTCCCTGACCTTACTCCATAATTTCAAGTTACGCCTCATTGCAAGGGGTGAGAGAAAAGGTCACACTACACACACACAAACATTACACACACACACTACACACTACACACATACACCCTACGCACATACAGAGAGAGAGAGAGAGAGAGAGAGAGAGAGAGATAGATAGATAGATAGATAGATAGAGATAGTGTGTTCCCACGCCCTTCACGTCCATCTAAGCATCAACCCCCTCCTCCTCTTTTCTTCTGACCCCTAACGCCCTTTGACCCTTTACACCTACCCCCAACCCTCCTTCCATCTGACCCCTTCCTGTGACACCTACCCCTAACCCCATTCCCCACCCCCCAAAGCTCACTCCATCACAACAGGTGCGTCATTAATCTTGGGGGGGGGAGGGAACCGGAAGAGAGAGAGAGAGAGAGAGAGAGAGAGAGAGAGAGAGAGAGAGAGAGAGAGAGAGAGAGAGGATGTAGGAAAGACAAAGTTCAAATAGGAAGTTGTGAACGAGAGAGAAAATGGATGATTAGGGAGAGAGAGAAAGAGAGAGAGAGAGAAAGAAAGAGAGAGAGAGAAAGTGAGAGAGAGAGAGTGTCATTTGAATTATAACCTTTTCATATCAAGACCCACGTTGAGTTATTGATCTCTTGACTCCCTTGTGCGTCTGAGGGAAGGAAGGGTAAGTGGGCCCACGGCACGGTACCAACCAATGAGTTGACGCACCGACCATCACCTCACCTCACCTCACCCGACCTCACCCGACCCGACCTGGCCTGACCTGACCTTACAACCTTATATAATCACTCCCGTTGTTGGTGATCACGTTGGAATTAAACTTATTATCATTATTGACCTTCATATATATTTTTTTCTTGTTCAAATGGTATTTTTTGAAAAAAATAAAATAAAAAACATTGTCTTTCTTCTCATTTGTCAGTTTTTTTTTTTTTTTTTTTTTTTTTTTTTTAACCCAAATGGAGTCTTTGTTTGGTATGGTAAAATCTGATGTAGTAGACCTAAGCCAAATGACCGACGTCGCTGTATAATTAAATGAAGAGAAAAAAACAAGTCCTACATAATTATCAGTTATTGTCGGGAACTGAAAATTTACATAACCTTTCTACGGCTTTGCATATAAAGAAAACAGAAACGAAATTAAGTCCTGGAAAAAATATAGTGGTGAGATTAGACTCCTTCCCTCCCTGCCTCTCTCCCTTCCTCCCTGGACCCTATACCATTATAACAACTCAACTCCTAGTCTTTGCCCCCTGCCCCTGCCCCTTCCCCCTGTCCCTTCCCCTTCCCCCGCCTCTTCCCCTTCTCCTCTCCCCTCACACGACCCCTAATTTCAACACTTATTCCCGACCCCTTCATGGCCCCCTTCCCCTGCGTCTAGCCTCCTCCCCGTCCCTAATTCTTCAAGGTGTGACTGTGAGAGGATGTGGTACTGTGTGAGGGTGATGTGGTGTGTGAGGGTGATGTGGTGTGGTGTGGCTTGGGTAGAGAGGGTGTGAGGTAGAGTGAGGACAGAGTGGGAGGTGTGACGGTGGTGTGGGTGAGATTAGGAAGGTGTGTACCGTGGGAATGGGTGTGTGTGTGGGGGGGTTGCACTGCAGATGAAATAGACTGCATATAAAGTAGTGGAGGCTGAAATTAAGGTGCAGCTCGGGAAAAATTTCTCTGGGATCAGCGAATATGTATCTTCCTGCTGCTGAGCCCTCACACACACACACACACACACACACACAACCCAATCTGATCCAACTCCTTCTCTTCTTTCTCCCTCACTCCCTACCACACTCACAACACAACACAACAACAACAACAACAACACCACACTACTGTTGCTGCTGCTGTTGTTGTTGTTGTTGTTGTTGCCCTGTTGGTGGAGGTTGGTTGTGTTGTGTTGTTGCTGCGTGAGGGACCTTGAATGTTGCCGTGTGACCTCCCGCTGACCTTTCCCACCACCACCACCACCACCACTCCTACCTTGTGAGATACTGTCCATTCCTGGTTCCTCCCTGTCTAGTTCTCCCTTCCTTTCGTTTCCTTTACTTCCCTTTTGTCCATTTCGTTTCTTGATTACTTCTGTTTTCCTTCTCTCGCTCTCTCTCTCTCTCTCTCTGCATTGTTTTTTTCTTGCAACCCGTTTGTCCATTTCCTTTCTTAATTATTTCTGTTTTCCTTCTCTCTCTCTTTCTGCATTGTTTTTTTCTCTAGCAACAAATCATCGTCCTATTTTTTCCTCCTAACAAGAACTCCTTCAGACTTTTCTCTCTTCTTGTCTTTCTCCAAGTTTGTTCCCTCAACTAACTCGTATTCTCACTCAGCCCTCTCCCTCCATTCAGTCTCTCATCCAAGCTGCCCCACGCCCCTCCCCCCACCCCCCCACCCCCCCTGGAGACCACCTGCACAGTTACCCCATCAAGAACACACCTCACGTCAGCTGTACTGGAGGTCCTCTTGCCTCTGAAATATTTCCCACGCCTCTGTAATATTTCTCACGATTCTAAACAAACAATTTTTCTGAAAACTCTGTAGCACTGCGGAGGAGAAATATCAGCCGCCTTTTTCTTAACTGTGTGTGTGTGTGTTTGTGTGTGAAAGAAAGAGAGATAGATAAAAAGATAGTAATAGAGAGAGAGAATAAAAATAAATTACCAGAATGCTCTAAGAAATATACATAATTTTAGTGGAGTCTTTGTACCCTGTATGAAAACTTATGGATATACAAAGAGATAATAAGAGAGAGAGAAAATAAATATTACCAGGATGCTCTAAGAAATATACATAATTTTAGTGGAGTCTTTGTACCCTGTATGAAAACTTATGGATGTCAATTTGTGGCAAGTTTGGGTTCTGTTTGATGAACCCGGCTGGCGAGGTGGGCAGGCAACTTGTGATAATATATTTTCCAAGAAGAGAGTATTAGTATTAAGGGCAAGTTGAGAGGCAGAGGAAGGAGGAAGGGAAAGGGACAGGGACAAGGAAAGGAATAGGAGAAGAGGGAAGGGAAGGAAAGGAAGTGAAGGATAATGATGATGACACAGGAAAGGATGGGTAGGACTCCCGAAAGAAGGAAATGAAAAATCTCCGATAGTGTTGAAAAGGTAAGAGAGGTAAGGGAAGGAAATAGGCAGGAAAGAAAAGGAAGGTATGGAAAAAAGAGAGGGAGGATTCACGTATTAGTTAAAGAAAAGAAAGGAATGTAATATCTTTGAAATGGTAGGTGGTGAAAGCAGGGAGGAAATTATGGAGGAAGGAAAGAGAGAGACGTGATTGATCATAAAAAAAACGAAAGGAAAAAAAAGAAAGTCAGTGTGATGATAATATCTAAAAAAAAAAAAAAAGGAAAAATAAAGGGAATTTAGGAAAGAAGAGAGAGAGGTGTATCATATCTTAAAATAAATAACCAACTAAATATAAGGAAAGAAGAGAGAGGTGTAATATCTTAAAATAAATAACTAAAATAAAGAAAGGAAGGAAAGGGATGATTTCGGTTTGTCCAGGAAAGGAAAGGAAAGGAAGGCAAAGGGAGGGAATGTGTTTGGTGTCAGGTAACGTACTCAGGTCACGAACTAAACCACACTGCCAGCCGCCTCCACCATATTAACTACTGTGTGGCTGGGTTTAGCTCTCATAGGTACAGTAGGTGGGTGGGTTGGTTGGTTGGTTGGTTGTTGGTTGGTTGTTGGTTGGTAGGTTGGTTTTCTCTCGTCCATCTTTGCTCTGCTTTTGTTGGGTCGTGTGTAGGTATATATATGTAGGTAGGAACATGGGTAGGAAGAGAGGCAGACTATATACAAGGACAGGTAGAGAGATACACAGTGAATATGTGATAGGGACATAAGAGAGACAGAAAATTAGAAGGCAGAGAGAGAGAGACAGAAAGAGGAAGTGAGTGTAACATGAGATGAAAGATACAGCATCCCTACCACAACACAAGCCTAATAAACTGGCTCTGTGTATTAGGTGTGTGTGTGTGTGCTAGAACTCAACACCTGCCCCTTCATCCTCTCAACTCACGACCACTACAACCACACTCACTACAACCACACCATACCACACTCACTACAACCACATCTACCACACTCACTTCAAACACACTACACCACACTCCACCTATACCCACCACACTCACTACAACTATTAAATGAAGAGATGAATATAACAAAAAGATTAGAGAAAGTGTGTGTGATGGTGGAGTATTGATTGAGAAAAAGATAAAAAGTAAATAGATAGAAGAATTGGTTAGAATCTGGATAACTTAATAATGGGATGGAATTGGGAGTGTGAATTGGATACAGAATACAAAGGCAGGGAATGGTTGTTGCTGTTGTTATTGTTGTTGTTGTTATTGAGGTACTGTAATCTGAACCAGGAAAATGTAGTGTGAGATGGACTTGTGGTGACGTTGAGGTGAAGGGGAGGAATTAGGGCAGTGTGAGAGGCTGAGTTGCAAAGGAGAAGAAGAATTGGAAAGTAGAAGACTGTGAAAAGAATCTTATAAGCCAGCCCTCTTCACCATCCCTCCCATCCCAAAACCCCACACACCATTCTACACGTCCAATTCATCGTTTTTCACCATCCTACCTCGACCCATCACCCCCACACTTTCTCACACTTTCTCTACTCCACCACACCCCACCCCACCCCCTACACATCCTAACCACCACCCCTCACAAGGTCCCCACCCACCCAACAACCACCAGAGGGGTCTCAGGGGTGGGGTGTGGGGGGCGAGGCTGGTTGGTCCGTAAGGGGGCGACTCTCCCCTGCTGTGGTATCGATTTTATACGAGATTGGAAGCTGCATCTCCCCCCTCGCAGTGCCTGGTGATGGTGTAGTGATGATGTGCTAGGATGGTGAGGGAGGTAATGAAGAAGGTAATGGTGAAATGGTGAGTGTAGTGATGAGGGTAATGATGTAAGTAAGATGGAGGTAATGATCAAATGGTGAGTGTAGTGATGAGGGTAATGATGTAAGTAAGATGGAGGTAATGGTGAAATGGTGAGTGTAGTGATGAGGGTAATGATGTAAATAATAAACAGAAGAACTGGCGTGGTGATGAAGTGATGAGGATAAAAATGAGGGTAAAAGACATTGAAGTACAGTGATGAGTCGGAAATAATAAAGGAATAATTCAGTGAAGATAATAATAATAATAATAATAATAATTAAAAAAGCTACTACATATATAATTAAGAAGGTGATGGGTACGATAATGACGATCCAGTTACAACGAGTTAATGATACACACCTTTGGGAAATACATTACTGATGGCTGGCTGACTGGACGTAATGAAGGTCAAGTGTTGTCCTTCCTCTCCCTTGCCTTGCCTTGCCTTGTCTGGTTGGTGAGGTGAACAGTTGATGAAGTCTGGTGTGGAAAGTATTTGATGAAGTCTGAAGTTGTGTGATGAAGCCTGAAGTTGAAAGAGTTGTGTGATGAAGCCTGAAGTTGAAAGAGTTGTGTGATGAAGCCTGGAATTGAAAGAGTTGTGTGGTGACTCGTGGTGTGGGAAGGGTTGTGTGATGAAGCCTGATATAGTGAGAGGGTCGATGCGAATTCCCTGTTGGTGGTAATGTGTGTCTGGAGGAGGGAAGGAGGGGGTGGGGGAGGGAAGGAGGGGGTGGGGGGGTGTCTATATGAATTGATTCGAGTGGAAGAGGAAGACGAGGAGGAGGAGGAGGAGGAGGAGGAGGAGGAGGAGGAGGAGCAACAACCACCCTGCCTGGTGATTAGACAGCCTTGAGGGGATTACAGAACGGCTTTGAGTGCGAGGATAGAGCCTGTTGGAGTGTGTGTGTGTGTGTGTGTGTGAGTGTATGTGTGTGTGTGTGTGTGTGTGTGTGTGTGAGTGTATGTGTGTGTGTATGTGTATGTGTGTGTGTGTTATATATGCTCCTTTCCTCCCCTCCACTCGCCCCCATCTTATTCCTCTTTTACCCCTCCCCTCCCTCCAGCATTCCCCTAACAGCCCTGGACGCCAGCCAGCCCGGGAGAGGGAGAGATCAGGCACGACCTCTTCCCCATACAGGATCGTGGCAGGAACACCCACTTGACAACACACCCATCCCAGGAAAAGTTAATAATGCAGAAACGACACGTAAACAAAACAGTCTTCCTTACTAAATGATAAACAAACACAGGCATATATTATTTATTCTATTAAAGGAACCCCTGTGATGTAGTCATAGAAAATTGGAGATAGACGAGTCCTTCATACATTGCCACGAAACACCATCTATTAAAGAAAGAAGCTTGTTTCATGGTATAGCCAGGAGGAATCAGAAGTCTCCAATTTTCATACCTCGTAATGGGATAGAGTTTATTCGTTCCATTTCACTCCAATGTTGCTTTTTTTTTTTTTTTTCCCTTCCCAGCGAGTATTATTCTGCAACAATATTAATTTGATGTAAAAATGAGTTAGTTAATAATGTCTTTTTTATAACAGCCTCCATGAAGTACTACCGGGTATTGTAATCGTGTGTGTGTGTATTTGTGTGCGTGTGTGTGTGTGTGTGTGTGTGTGTGTGAAGGTGTGGGTGTATTTTAGGGGTAGTTCATTGACACACACACACACACACACACGAGATCCAGTTTTCCTGCCGTTCCTAACCATACCGGGGTGTAGAGGCCATAATCTTGGACACACAGACAGACACACACACAGACAGACACACACACACCTACATTGCAACAGCGGTAAAGTTCACCTGGACTGGGTTTGGTCATATACTCATACTTCTCACTTATATACTACTAGAAGACTGAGTGAGGAAAATATTGCCCTAAATACATGAATAATTAGTTCTCATTTATATTGAAGGGAAAATATTGCCCTAAATACATGAATAGTTAGTTCTCATTTATATTGAAGGGAAAATATTGCCCTAAATACATGAATAGTTAGTTTTCATTTATATTGAAGGGAAAATATTGCCCTAAATACATGAATAGTTAGTTTTCATTTATATTGAAGGGAAAATATTGCCCTAAATACATGAATAATTAGTTCTCATTTATATTGAAGAATGTTATTAGATTTTTTTTTTTTTTTTTTTTTTTAGTATTCTGGGGTTATATTTATTGTAGTATATTTCAGTATAGCCATGAATAGTTAGTTTTCCATTATGTTGAAGAATGTTGTTAAATCTATTTTTGTTTTATAGTGTTCTGGGGATAATTATATTCATTGTAGTATAATAAAAATTTCAGTGTAGCCAACTGAGGACTATTAATTAACGTGATCTCAAAACATAATAGAATCAAGACACAGTATAACCAATTGCTGCTGCTGCTGTTTTTTTTTTCGGTATTTAGTTTATGTCAACAACACGTGACTCTTTAAATCAACATCTGATCCTCTGAAAATAACAACAACAGTGTCGTCAGCAGGTGATGTGTTGTCTGAAAATTGGAGGTTAATGAGTCCTTCAAATATTGCCACGAAACACCACCTACATTGAAGGAGCTTGTTTCGTGGCATAGTCAGCAGGAATCAGAGACCTTCCTAATTAACAACAAAAATACCTCCCCTTAATTAAAGTACCCCCTCCCTTAATTAATGAGTTGGGATGGGGGCGACTGGTGGTGGTGGGCGGGGTGGGGGTCGATCGATAATTTTAAGGGGGTAATGTAATTTTGGTTCATCAGAGCGCCTTGATTCCCCCAAAGTATACCAGGATATTATTATACAGGACCATGTGGACAAAAATGATGGTGTCATGTTTGTTGCTTGGAATAGTTTGAAGGAATTGGTTACTCCAGATTTACTGACTGACTGACTTACTGACTGACCGACTGACTGACCGCTAGAGGGAGTATTTTTGCATTAAAATCTGTGTTGCATTAAAATCTGTGTTGCAATTAAAACCGGTGTGCGTCATTGGCCTCAAGTTACTCAGCCCACACCCTGGTACACACACACACACACACACACACACACACACACACACACACACACACACACACACACACACACACACACACACACACACACACACACACACACACACACACACACACACACACACACACACGCCCACGCACACACGTAAGTACATACAAACACACAGCATGCCCTCATATCGCCCGCCCACACACACACGCCCACACACACGAGCAGAGAGAGAGAGAGAGAGAGAGAGAGAGAGAGAGAGAGAGAGAGAGAGAGAGAGAGAGAGAGAGACAGAGAGAGACAGAGAGGTCAGCCATTCTACATGTCACGGATGAAAATGCAAATGGATTCAACAGGACAACCCCGTGTTTTAGAGGTGCATGGAGTGGAGGGATGGACAAGATAAGGACACCAGCGGGATTAACACTGGCCACGCTAAATTGCTACTGTTAGAGAGAGAGAGAGAGAGAGAGAGAGAGAGAGAGAGAGAGAGAGAGAGAGAGAGAGAGAGAGAGAGAGTCCGTGGGTGACAATTTGGTGTTCATTTTTTTTTGTTAGTGTCTCTGGTCTTGTTTTGGTTTTGAAGTGGGGCTTTGTTTTCTGTGAGGGCCTTGTGTGTGTGTGTGTGTTTGTGTTTGTGTCGTGTGTGTGTGTGTGTGTGTCGTGTGTGTGTGTGTGTGTGTGTGTGTGTGTGTGTGTGTTGTTATTGGTTTACGTAGGAGGATGGATGGGGTCATTGTGTGTGTGTGTGTGTGTGTGTGTGTGTGTGTTTGCCTAGAGGGAGGGATGGAAGGGTTTATTGTGTGTGTGTTCTATATTTATTGCTGTATTTGTTCAGAGGGATTAGTAAGGGATTAAAACTGGTACAGGCAGGGATCGTCGTCGTTGTATCTCCCCTCCCTTTACCCCTCCCCTCTCTCTACCCCTCCCCTCTCTTTACCCCTCCTCTTCTGTTAACCCCTCCCTCACCCTTCACCCCTCTTTTAAGATTATCCTCTGAAATATCCTTGTGTAATCATATATAACATAATCAATTACTTTGGATAATTTGGATGCTTCTGATTCTTTTAAAACTACGGTATGTCGCGAAGCCAATTTGCTAAGTATATGATTTTTTTATTTATGTTCTTTATTTTGACATAATGGGGAGGAATCAGTAGCCTCGAATCCACACATACATACGATATCATTTTCCCATCAACTAACAGAACGCGTGTGCGGTTTTTATATTACGTTTCACTCGATATTAAAAGATTCTGCAGGCGGAATCACATTAAAATTTGTCAACCTGAGTAAATGTGGACTTGCTGAGTAAATATGGACTAAAAAAATATAATTATAATGTTCAAATGAGTAACAGGGTGTGGATCTTACATAAGCACCATGTACCATTCCAGATGACCTAAAATAGAGAAGGCAGGAGGAGCAGGTGCATGGGTAAGCAGGCAGGGGGACAGGCAGGCAGGCAGGCGAGTTTAAGGACCCTGTGATCGTGTATGAGACTTGGTGGCTTCTGATTCCTCCTGGCTATACCACGAAACAACAAGCTCCTTCAGTATAGGTGCATGTGTGTGTTTCGTGGCAATGTTTGAAGGACTCATTATTTACCTTCAAATTTCTTACCACAACACAGGGTCCCATAAGAAGTGAGTGTAAGGGGACGCACCATATAGAGTTTGTGACTGTGGTGTCCTACCCTCCCTTGGGCAGGTCATGGCGGGGCAGCGGTGGGGAACAAATTGATACCCATCTAACTGACCAACGAACCCAACTTTCTCCACAGCTTCCTAATATGTCGGTCTCCCTTCACTCCTATACAGTGTTCGGTGTTTGTCCGCCTCCACGTTGTTGTAAGATTCATGATGATACGACCCCTACATAGGCAATATAGTTTTGGATATTATATACGACCCCTACATAGGCAGTATAGTTTTGGAAAGTATATACGACCCCTACATAGGCAGTATAGTTTTGGAAAGTATATACGACCCCTACATAGGCAATATAGTTTTGGATATTATATACGACCCCTACATAGGCAGTATAGTTTTGTAAAGTATATACGACCCCTACATATTCCATAGTGTTTTAGAAAGTATATACAGGTTTTAAATTATGCAGTTTATGTATTATGGTCCCAATGTATGTATGCCATACTTGAAGTAGGTTAATACAGGTGTATGCAGATGTATACAGGATTTATACAGTTTTCTAAGTGATACATAAGGCTATTACGCATATCATAGTTGTAGAAGTTTTATACTGTATACATAGAGGGATGTTAATGTTCCACAACCAAAACTACCATTTACAACAACAACAATAACAACAGCAAACTACTCAATCCATATCGGAATGTTGGTGTGACGCAGAGAATACTATAACAACAATAACAACAACAGCAACAGTAATTCTCAGCTTAAAGAAGATAGATCAGGTGTGTGTGTGTGTGTGTGTGTGTGTGTGTGTATGTGTGTGTGTGTGTATGTGTGTGTGTGTGTGTGTGTGTGTGTGTGTGTGTGTGTGTGTGTGTGTTGCCCCCTACAGCGTTATTATTGTCCCATTTGTGGAGGGAGGGTCGAAATGGAGAATGTTTTTGTGTGTTTAATTAAGGGTGTGTATTGCCGAGGGAAAGAGTCCTGTGTGTGTGTGTGTGTGTCAGAGAGAGAGAGAGAGAGAGAGAGAGAGAGAGAGATATGAGAGTTGGGAGAGGCGAAGTGTGTGAATAAGTGCGAGGGATATTAACTCTAGCTTGGGAGAGGATGTGTGTGATTGCCAAGCCTATATATCATACTGGAACACGTGTGGATGATGTGTGTGTGTGTGGGTGTGTGTGTGTGTGTGTGTGTGTGTATGTGTGTGTGTGTGTGTGTGTGTGTGTAAAGGATGTTGTGTATGTGTGTGTGTAAATGATAGTGGGAGTGTATGTAGATGGGAGACATGTGGGTATGTGGGTGTGTAATTATGATGTTTTTTTTTTTTTTTGTGTGTGTCAGAGAGAGAGAGAGAGAGAGAGAGAGAGAGAGAGAGAGACATGTGGGTGTGTCTTACTGTGTGATGAAGGAGGGAGAGGGTGAGTTTTGGACATTACTGCCAGCTGTTCGTCTACTGTGGAGTGACATGTGTTGCTCGTCTCCCTCACACACACACACACACACATACAGATAGATAGATAGATAGGTAGATAGATAGATAGATAAGTAGATAGATAGATAGATAGATAGATAGGTAGATAGATAGATAGATAGATAGATAGATATTTTATTGACCACATTTTACAATAAATTCTAATTCCTAAATACAATAGCAAATAAAACTTAAACACATCCTTTACACACACACACAGACACAGACACACACACCATCCTTTACACACACACACACACACACACACACACACACACACACAGTGATCCCTAAAGCCTGAGTGTGTTGCCATCTTGTTCCCTGGCCCCATCCCCCTCTGATCACCCACGTTATTGCCTGCATTAGTGGCTCCGAATACCTAATGTAAGGCTCAGACCCACTGCTGTTACTACTACTACTACTACTACTACTACTACTACTACTACTACTACTACTACTACTACTACTATTACTACTACTACTATTACAATCAAGGGAAGGGGAAGTAGTTGTTGTTGTTACTACTACCACCACTACTACTACTTTACTACCATTACTACAACTACAACCACTACTACTACTACTACTACAACCACAACCACAACCACTACTACAACCACAACCACTACCACTACAATCAAGGGAAGGGGATGGGTGGGGGGAGTGGAGAGGAGAGGCTGCACAACTTCCACTCCACCCAAAGTTTATCTAAATTATT